>JBBPMQ010000149.1:0-41691 GCA_038090375.1 Boletus rubroflammeus | reverse complement strand
TGTCCCTCCAACAAGGTGGCACATTCCCATTCTTCAGACTCGGATGGGTCCGCGTCGTCTTCCGATGCCTCGCACTTTTCCCATATACCAATGTTGGCGTCGAAGGATCCTGTCGCGAATGTTATCCCCGAGGGTGCCCATGCAATGCTTCGGACTGTTTTACTATGCCCTGTCGGGATCGTCGTGAGATGCGAAAAGGAAATCTTGGACAGGTCGCGTGGATCCTTGCGGTAGCTGTACAAGCGCACTGTTTTGTCTGCCGAACACGAGGCAAGTAATGGTTTGGCTGGGTTCCAGGCGACTTGCCAAGCGCAATCTTCGTGACCTGAACACCGGAATATGTAGAGGATGATTCCGGTGGGTTAAATGCACGCCTACCTGGTAGCTCGGCATAGAGCTGCAGTATAAATGGGAGATCCAACGCCATTGAGTTTGGTACAGATCGACGATCGTGTTCGTTGGCGTTAGTGATAACTTGTGAGATCAAATCTCGACTTCTTCCCACGGTCTCTCGCCCGTCCTGGATCTCCCTCATTGCAATTGTCCTAGTTGTACAGTCGACTATCCCCAAGAGTTCAGCGTTGCTCCTAGCTGTGATTTAAGAAGAGTCTCAGACCAGAGCCTCTCTGCCAGTGTGCCCTTAGTCTGGTGACCAGCCCGTCTATGAGGTAAACCAGACTCCTGAATCCCGATAGACGGTGACTCTGAACTTGTCGTCTATGACAGGGTACGTCTGCAGTCAGTTGCAACTCGTGCAGGAGACATTCTTATTTTTCCAGGAGGAAATATCGTCGTGCAAGTCGTTTGCTAAATTATGCAACGCGTTATTGTCATATTCCTATGCCTCCGGGCTCAACGGAAGGCCGCCACTCATTGCTCCTTGCGGAGAGAGTATCTGGTTGTGACAACTCGGGAACGGGGACTCCGGGCCATGACCATTTCAGACGCTGCGGTTGTAAGTAGTTGACACAGGGACAGGCGATGCCCAGTTTGCACTGACCTCGGACCGATCAGCCCTTTGCTTTGTAGGGTATACGCGCTAAGATCTTCCGAGGAAGGTGCAAGATATGTGATCGCGTCACTATCCTGAGGGTGTCTTCCCCGGCTCTTTCTGCTATCGAAGCGACAATGACCATTGCTGTAAGACACTGATGATGTAAACAGTCTTGCGCATTCCGGCGAGACTTCGGTGACATCTATGAGTAGCCAGTCTTGGGACGGTTACGTGGGACCGATGAACTCGTCCGGTAAATCGCTTTCCAGGTATTATTTTTACCAGAATGCCTCCAGGCTGGTGAGCTACATAAAGCCTCTCCTAGCGTCCCATCCCTCTCAGCGTTCCGTACATCGCACTCGACATGGCCTTCAAGTCATTGTCTGCCCTCGCCTTTGCTGCAGCCGCCGTCAGCGCGCAGACTTTCCAGCCTTTGAGATTCGCTGGTGTCAACATCGCAGGTTTTGGTATGTGATGTGTTCTACGTGAGTCAAGCGCCGTTTGACGATCCCCGCAGATTTCGGTTGCGGCACAGATGGCACTTGTAACATCACCCAGGCTTGCCCTCCCCTCACACAACTGGGCTGTAAGATGACTTTTTTGCATGATACATCTTGTATCCATGTTCACGAATGTGTCTAGGTGCCGATGGCCTTGGTCAGATGCAACACTTTGTCGAGAATGACGGTTACAATGTGTTCCGTCTCCCCGTTGGCTGGCAATATCTCACGTACAACCACATGACTGGTGTGCTCAACGAGACCCAATTTTCCAACTACAACATGCTCGTCGATGCATGCTTGAGTACTGGTGCATACTGTGAAATTGATATCCACAACTATGCACGGTATGATGGTGAGGTGGGTTTTGTCGCTGTGAAATAGGTCCGTGGTCTGAAATACGGGTCGTCCCTAGATCATTGGCCAGGGTGGCCCTAGCAATGAGATCTTTGCTCAGCTCTGGTACAACATTGCTGACTGCTGGAAGAACGAGAACCGGATCATCTTCGGAGTGTAAGTTGTCTAAGTCACCTCCGTTCACGTTGTCTGACAGATCGCAGCATGAATGAGCCTCACGATATGCCCGTGAGTGCAGAGTCTCAACCGAAGCTTTACACTAAAAGGGTTGTGCACAGGACATTGTGACCTGGGCTGCATCCGTTCAGGCCGCAGTGACTGCGATTCGTTCGACAGGTGCCACCTTGCAAATAATCCTTCTTCCCGGTAACAACTACACGTCCGCTGAGACGTTTGTTTCCAGCGGATCTGCTGCGGCACTTAACATGGTGAGAAACCCTGACGGCACCATCACTAACCTCGTGATGGATGTTCACAAGTACCTCGACTACGACAACTCGTAAGTACCATTCCTGAACATGTTTTCCGTGCCGTCCGCTCAGCATGTTACCAGTGGAACCCATGCGCCATGTGTCACGAACAACGTTGAGAGCTCTTGGTACCCTCTTTCCACCTGGCTTCGCGAGTACGGCCGGCAGGCACTGAACTCTGAAACTGGTGGAGGTAATGTCGACTCTTGTGTCGGCTACCTCTCCCAACAGCTTGGGTACCAGGCTGCCAACTCTGATGGTCAGTCTTCCGAGTGTAACCATGGTTTATCCCCGCGCGCGCTGACGAGTGCTGTGACTTGTAATCCAGTCATCCTCGGCTATGTTGGTTGGGCCGCTGGTTCTTTTGCGACAGACTACATCCTTGGCCAGACCCCTTACTACAACGGCACTGGCTGGAATGACACACTGACTGTGTCGATGGCGCTATCGCCTATGACAAACATGCTTGTCGCCTCCGTCGTTGGGTAGAGTAGACCCGAACATGTTTAAGGCTGTGATGCTGAACTCGGGAAACTGACTACCACAATGCCTTTTCAGTGTGCCTCGGGGTAGTAATTAAGGTATATCGGGTGGGCGACCCACCCTCGAAGCAACGTCAGTGAAACCGACTATGCAAGCACAAGAGAACAGGGATATCTAATCGGACATCAATGGCGCGCTGTGCAACGTCAGTGTCTGAATACCAGTCAGCACTGAATACATCAAATGAAAACCGCGCTCACTTGAGTGTTGGTATATGGTCCGAACCAACTACTGTCGAGCGTGATTCCAATGACCGTTCTGTCGAGGCTGGAATTGTGCTTCGGCATATCCATGAGCAATTAACACACTGTGGTCTCCCACAGAGAACTTGGTGTGACGTTCGTGTCCTTGCGCCCTTTCCATAACCCAACACGCGCGTGACGGAAGGCAGTTCACGCACTTTTGCTAGGTTCGATGCCCTTCGTCGGGTTCCTAGTCGGTTTCACTGTTCTAAACGGCATATACGATGTTCCATCATCTGCTGTAGTGCCTTGTGATGTTCCCAGTGGGTGGATTATCTCGATTCTCGAGCATGTAGTAGTAAGTTCGGGTCTGAGGTAACTTAGCAGAGCGGTAGAGCCACTGCATCGCCTTCCAATTATAGTAGCTCTACGTACGCGTATTGTTTTCTTGCGCATCTACATCAACAATCGGGTCTGGCTGACAGCATATTCATATCTGAAGAGAACCCTACTGTGTTCTCCTGCCAGCACGACTCGGACGCGCAAAGTCACCACAGAAATCAAGTTTACCCCCCCCGCATTAGTTGACACGCCTTCACTTTGTCGCGATGATTCAGACTGGCCTCATACAAAGCGCGCACGATGATCTCGTGACAGACCTATGCTATGACTACTATGGACTTCATCTCGCTACCTGCAGCATCGATCAACGGTAAGCTTCGATTCAAACGCGTCTCAGCCACTTTTAATCGATTTCAGCATCAAAATTTGGCAGCTAGATGAAACCGAAGGGACATGGAGCGTAGAAGACGAATGGAAGGTCATATCACTTCTCTATGAGATTGAATGCGATCAATCAATCGCGTTTTTTTTTGTATAGGCACATGATGCCGCCGTCTCAAGACTGAGCTGGGCCCACCCAGCGTTCGGCACAATCCTTGCGTCAGCGTCATTCGACCGTACCGTCAAAATCTGGGAACAGACTTCCTTTACAGTTGGCGTGGATGTCCAATCCAACGGATCCATGCATGCGCAGACAGCAGTTTCTGGCAGTAGCTCTTCGTCAAGATGGGTAGAAAGAGCAGTCTTGCTTGACGCGCGTGGTACAGTGAGGGCAGTGGAATTCGCACCGCACCATTTTGGATTGAAATTGGTATGTATTAACGTGGATTTGACACTATTATTCTTTCTCAACATTGCTCAGGCAACCATCTCGTCTGATAACCACCTTCGGATATATGAATGTCTAGAGCAATCTTCGTTGGCTACCTGGCAGCTCTGCGAGGAGGTGGATGTCACAACACTTCCGTCAATATCTTCTCCTTCGTCGCTCTCTGTCGCATTTGCGACGCCAACACAGACACATGCAACACTCGAGGGTGCTTCTGCGTCTCTGGTTGCCCAGGCACTACAGCAATCACAAGTCCCATTGCAGCAGAGACCTGGATTGGGTAACCGAGAAGCCGATGGTGGATGGTGTGTATCGTGGTGTAAAGAGAGATATTGGGGCGAGGTCCTTGCGGCCGGTTGTGGTGTCTCGGGAACTGTCAAGGTAAGTAACTACTTAACATCTGCTGTAGTATGAATTCGTTGTTGAACCTCTCCAGATAATACAAGTATCACCCTCCCGCCGCCCCACGACACTACTGACGCTCGATCCAGCACCCTCTGGGGTTCTCAAGCCATCGGAGACTACCTTAGGGACAGGGTCGTCCGATGGGGAAGCACCAACACCGTATGCAATCACCTCTGTTGCGTGGGCGCCATCCTGCGGACGATCATACCACCTCCTCGCAACCGGAGGAAGAGATGGCCATGTGAGAATCTGGAGAGTGAGACCAGCGGAAGACAACGATGACGCCGAAGCGGAGGGAGAACCGAGATGGACGGGCACGATTGTTGCAGACTTTGACCACCACAAGTTTGTCTATCTGGTTCCTCCCAGTGTGCCATGCTGATTCCCCTTGCAGGTCGGCGGTTGGTCGGGTAGAATGGAATATAACAGGGTATGAGCGCAGCACCAATGTTTACCTTCTTGAGTTACTGATCTGCACCTCAGTACTGTTCTCTCGTCAGCCGGAAACGACGGTCGCGTTCGACTCTGGAAAGCCACAATAGGGAGTGTCTGGAGACCTGCAGGTAGCATCGGAGTCGAACAGTCTGAAGATTCACCCGACGCAGACGCGGTCATGGACGATAACGCCGTTGGCGAATAGTGGTTTGGTTTCGCGAGTAGTCGACTGGATGTACAGACTGTCTCAAGGAGCAAGAAAAAAATATCGATGTCGTTTCATGCCAAATGGCGAACCATCTACGGTACTAGGAGGAACGGCAAGACAGCCAAAGGCAAGGCACGTTGAATGTACCCACCCTCCTTGGTCGATATGGTGCGTCATAGATTGCATTGGACTCCCTCGAGACCAGATCCCTACTAGTCGGAAAGTATGGTCATGATAGCTAAGATGGTAAGGCTCAACAAAGTTTACTAAACACTGCCAATTTGATGCGTGATGAAGACGGTGTGGATACTAGGGTTAATCAGAGGACCCGCCGAGAACGGGGAAAGTATGATCGATGATTGATGGAGGGCAGTAGCCGAATCCAGCCTCGCAGCGAGTCTTCAGGGTAGGTGCGCTAATAATATAATATCTCGTTCGCAAGCTACTCTGATAACGGTATAATGAAACCGAACAGGGCTGTGTCGTGGGATGCGACCTATGTTCCCTTGGGAAATCTAGAGACCAGTATACTTGCCGACCAGTGATAATGCTACTACCACATTTCAATTCTGGTAATAGTCTCTTTACGTCGACTAGGTTTCTCGGGATTCCCCACAGGAAACAGACGGGATAAAGCTCGTCACTTTGATCAATTCCCATTACTACGAAAGTGATGGCGTCCACCCTATAACTCGATTGTTGCATGTGAAGTCCGCGGTCTTACACCGTCTGACCTGACTCTCGTCACCTAAATCTTCTTTGTATCTTCATGAGCGAGCTTGAGGTACTCTCTGTGAAAGGGTTGCTGTTGACGCAGTGGACAGGGCTTGCGTCTGCGACGCTCTTACTTTATGACCATGCAATCAACTTAGCCGACGAGGTGAGTCGTGATGTTGACTCCTCCTACCCACACTCTACATTGCACTGAACATGCAGGTGGAGCATTTTTGGAGTGGCCCATGGACGTCTTCTAGGGGAATGTATCTCTGTGTTAGTGTGGTCGGTATGCAGAATATTTTGTCTGCTAATAGATATCATCAGATACGATACTTGGGTTTCATGCAAGTAGTGTAAGCAAGTTCCGTGTCGGTTGACGGTGGTTTGCTGACAACAACCTGCTTCCCCAGAATTCTGATCCTGGGTGAGACAATAACTGGTCAACCATGAGAGGTTCACTGACCATGACGTGATAGGCGAATGTGCCAATATCTTAGTTAGTAACCTCCCCTGACATTGATGCTAGACTCACATTGGCTATACCTTGTCCACTTAGTCGTAAGCGTCAGCATGTACAAGAGTCTCATCCTCTGATCACATGATCAGCCCCCTGCTGTCTGCTTACATGCTCTATGGGGTTGAAATCGCCGCTATGGTTCTTTGTCAAGGTGAGTTGACTGCTTTTTGTGGCATCTGGCTCTGAGTTTCAACGAGAATTATCTAGGCGCTATCACAACACGCGTGTGGTACATGTTCGCTCATCGCCGAATTATCAGGAACATTGTTGTCATGGCTTATATAGCTTGTATCTTGGCCACTGCGCTGCTTTCAGGCATTTTGTGGCCCTTCATGCGAGCTGGAGTACCTCAAGCTGGCATGGAGGCTGTCCGCACACCAGTGATGGTGTGGTTATATGTCCCGTCACTGTTGCTCCACAGCTTTTTATTTGCGCTTAAAGTCTATCGATTCATGACAAGTCCCAATCACTTGCACAGAGACACTTTTCTTTGGCGGTTTTTGAAGGAGTAAGTAAATTTGACCGCAATTTCTATTCCAGCACTCAGATTATGCAGGGGAATGGGCATGTACGCATGTGCATTAGGCAAGACATTTTCTGTCTCTCAGACACAAGTCTTAAAGTCTGAGTAATGGGTGTTAGGATCGCTTTTATTCATCGTGATTGGGCTCACGATGACTGATACTTCTCAAATTCCGGCAAGTAGTCGCTTGCTTAAGCTATACAGGACTTGAGGTAACCACTCTCAACCGAAAAGGTGTATGAAACCGCGTTTACTGCGGGGTACGTTCGATTTGTCAAAGAGCACATCACTGGTTCAATTTATTTTCCAATTCAGCGTAATCTTTGTCGCGTTGACGGTTGTTTCGGTGTGCCGCGCAATGCTTAGTATCAAGTCATTGGCCGCGACCGAGCACGTCGACCCTGGGTGGCTGCTCAACCATGCAGAGTTGAGCCGCGTTCGCTGGCACCAGGGTGCGACGGAAGGTGAAATCGTGGTGGAGATGGTTGATGATTCCTATGAACTTCCCGTCGTGTCTGGCTTGCCCAATGATTCCAAATCTGAGCTAACAGCAGACATGAAGACCCCAAACAGTTCCTCGAGCAGTATGATGGTATCACCTGGATGCACCCGGTTGACTAATATTTAAGTACGATATCTTGTAGCTTCTATTCCATGGCGGATAACGGAGTTGTACCACACTCGTTCTATCAGTACATTCACTGTAACGGATTCGATGACAGACATAGTTGGTATTTAGTTACTTATGTAGTAGATCCGACAAACCTAGGCCAACTTAAAGTGACGGCAATGTCCATCCCAATCCTTGGTCATTCGATGTATTCAAGTTTGCTATCTCTCCCTTCTCCAATGTCGCATTAATGGGGTAGTGGTAACCTGGGTCGTTGCCATCGACCCGCCGGGGGTTCGATTCCCCCTTAATGCATTGCGATGCACTTTTTTGGGGGGGATGAGTTCCATGTTTACGTAACCCAAGGTGTTGAGCCGACTCGCGGTCGTTATTCGTTACATTTGGAGTGGTCGATGGCCGTGACGGCGACAAGGTCAATTTGCGCGATCGTGCGGCGCGTGGCGTGTTCTACTACCACCGCAACGAACGGAGCCATCGTGCTCCGTGTTTGTGAGTTTCTCCGCGCTGTCTATGGTCCTCTGACCTGAACCCGAATGTATACAAGCTCGTCATAGCCATACCCTGGCGCGACGACACCTGAGTGCTGTCGAGTCCTCGTCCTCTGCGGTACCTCTTCCCAGAACAGAGCAGGCAGTTTCCAATGGCAGTAGTGGCTTCAACGTAGAAACCACTGTCGGGGAAGACATCGCTGCAACCAACGACGTCCAAGACGAGAATACAAATACAAACGATGGTTCTCCGAACGAGGTCTCCCTATCGTTCAAATCTCTGAAAGACCGGGTCAACCATGATACACTCAAATCACTTACCGTCTACCCTCTCCAACTCAAGACAATGACCCCAGTTCAAGAGCGTGTTATGGCTCTCTTGCCCGACCTCGCTCGCCCTTGGGATCCGGAAGGAAATGTCCCTCCGAACGTTCCCAGCCCCCTCCCACCCGATTGGAAACCACCTGTAGTTGACTGGAATGCACCTCGCGACATCCTTGTTCGAGCCAAAACAGGTACTGGAAAGACCTTTGCATACATCATCCCAGCTATCGAGTCGCGATTCCACTATGTCGAACATCGTGGAAAACTCGCTGTCATCAATGCTGGGCTCGAAAATTCTCCCCACATCGCAGGAGCTGCCAGACGCGCGTATCGACGTAGCTCGACGGGCCCGCTTATCCTCGCGCCTACAAGGGAGTTGGCCATACAGATTGCAAGCGATGTACAGAAGCTCACAACGCACCAAAGGGACTTTGAAGTGCAGTTGTTCGTTGGCGGCGCTGGCAAGGCCCGGCAAATGAAAGACTGGATGGAGTCATCACGAGACCTTGTGGTTGCGACTCCTGGACGGCTGAGAGATCTCCTGGCCAACGAGCCGGAGTTCCGACAGGGGTTTAAAAGCTGCCCTATGGTAAGTTTCAAGCTTTTGGCTGGGCATGCCTTACCGCTAACAAGCGGCCAGTTGATTCTAGACGAGGCAGATACGCTCCTCTCTATGGGATTCCGCGATGATATTGAGGCAATTGTCTCCTTCCTCCCTCGGTCTCCCGTCCGCCAAAATTTTCTTTTTAGTGCGACCATGCCGCGCGCTGTCCGGCAACTCGCGTCATGGATTCTGGCCCCAAATCACAGATTCATCGACGCTGCGCTACCAGAGCCAGGTTTAACACCACGTCGAAACGAAGAAGATGTGGCTCATACGAAACTCGCGGTGCCCTGCGACGGCGAGCTAATGACGCACGATCACATCGAACAGTTCTACACGCTGTGCCCAACTGCTTCCGACCAACTGCCGACCCTACTGAAACTGCTGGCGCACGATCAGCTCACACACGGTTCAGGCTCGAAGGTGATCGTGTTCTGTCCCACTGTCCAAATGACGGAATTATTCTCGCTGTTGTTGCGTGCACTAGCGGAAGAAGTACTACCTGGTGACACCACTGAGATCGTGACGATGCATTCGAAAATGAAGCAGTCAGACAGAGATCGGACCCGGAAATTATTTTACAAGGCTGGAAAGACCCTAAACGGACAATCGACTGTGTTGGTCACTTCAGACGTCAGTGCAAGAGGGGTGGATTATCCTTCAGTAACGAGGGTGGTCCAACTTGGTATCCCAAGCAAAGAGACCATGTATATCCATCGGATAGGGAGAATGGCCCGAGGCGTCGATTCCTTCGCACCTGGACAAGGGAAAGAGGATAACAAACTCATCATGCGCGCAGACTTGCTGTTGTTGCCTTGGGAAGCGGGATATATGAACTGGCAGCTGACCCACCTCCCCATAAAATTACTCCCAATTTCCATTCTCGATAGCCAACTCGCCTCTCTTTCCCCACAGTCGTCCACCTTGACCACCGAGTTCTTGAAGTCTGCTCTCGCCGAGATACAGCGACGGATCAACCCTGCTGACATTCGGAGTACAGCTGCCTCTCTGTTGGGATATTACCTCCCCCTCGTGCCCCCATTACGATTGCAACCGAATGCCGTTTTAGCAGGCGTGTCTTCCTGGGCCTCCGAATGTTTCAATGTCTCGATACCGGCGATCACAAGGTTTCCGAGGAAGTTTACGGAGGCGTACGAGCAGAGTACCCAGTCGAGGAAGACGAAAGGTCTGTTCGTTGACGGCCTAATGGTTGCTGGCCCCTCTTCACTTGGAAAGGCCAAGTCCAAGAACCGTTCGGTTTGGGAGGGTCCGAATACACGGACGAAGAAGCCGAAGCGGTGGCATTGATGATGGAAGACTTACTGGTACCAGCTCGTGCGCCACTCACCAACCTTCACTGTTCAGATGTGATATACTTCGAGTACCGTTGATCCAACACTCAAGTCTCATTTGAAGAGTTCACTGACACCATTTGCCCTGTAAGACTTTGAGTCGTCCTAGGGAAGTTACAGGATTATCTAGAAAAGTGCGGCGAGCTATGTTGCGACGCAAACCATTGCTAAGGCAGTCACTGCGGAAATCTATGGGACTCGGGTTGCGATTCAACGTCCCAGATACGGTGGGACTCATCTCGTTAAGTATGGTAGAAATGAGCTTGTTACGCCTCATAGCATGTCTTTCGTACTGGGGCAGCTTTTGCCCTCTCGACTAATACAATTCAGGTGATGCCCGCGCGGGTGTGACGCCGTTGCTAATGGGACGCTCCCTCATCTGTGCCCTCAATGCTTCTTCGCTAACCATGACACCTTCCGGATGCGGTGGCTTGAAGGACGTCGACTGTTCTTCCAATTGTTCCTCGACCACGGAGGAACCACACGCAGCAGCGATGAAACCAAGGAACGGCGGCGACGGGTTCAACGGCCGAGAACAGAATTCAGGGTGGGATTGAAGCCCCACAAAGAACGGGTGATCCCTGAGTTCGAGAATCTGCATTCGCTCACCGCGTTCGTCTTTTCCAACAAAGCTGAGTCCCGACGCCTCGAGTCGGGCAACTTCTGCAGGATTCACTTCATAACGATGACGGTGTCGTTCCCACGCCTTGTCTACGTTACCATAGAGTTTGCGTACTTTGGACCACGTCGACGTCGAAAGGTGGATGCCATTGGTAGCTGGGTGACCTTCGTCGGTATCGTTTGCGATGGGAGTAGAAGGAGATTCAGAGGGAGACGTCTCTGGATCGGTAATATTAGCGCAAGGTTGGAAAACCGTGGGACGCAGGCCAAGACGCATCGTTCCTCCCATGTGCGTGCGCGATATTTCAGGCATGAAGACGATAAAAGGGTGGGTAGCATCAGGTTGGAACTCGGTCGACGTCGCGTCTGCATCTTCAAGTCAACGGAAGCCACAAAAACCAAGGAAAACGACAAGCGGGGTCGGAGCTCACCGTGCACACCAAGCACGCTCCTCGCCCACTCCAGTACAGCCAGTTGGAACCCAAGACAGATGCCCAAGAATGGTATTTTCTGTTCGCGCGCCCATTTAATTGCGAGGATCATACCCTCGGTTCCACGCTGTCCAAAACCTCCAGGGACAAGAATACCCCTTGACCCAACCTCAGTGTGACCTCTGAGAGAAGCGAGAGGACATACACGGCACCCACGACGCTGCGCCATGCGTCATGGTATTTAGCAGGATCTGACACCTGAGTGGGGGGTTCGAGGTCCGTGGACTCCACCCACTACATTTTCCCAAATTAGCGTATAATAACACAAACCAAAAAGCTGAACGAGCCTGAATGACAAGTTCTCGCCTAACGCGGAACGCAGAGTGCTCAAGAGCTTTTATGACAGACATGTACGAGTCCTTGAGGTCAGTATATTTCCCAACCAGGACGATCTTGGCCTGGTCGAAGAGCCGTTCTTGTCTGGTGTAGTGATGAGTGAAGGGGAATGGTGTCCGAGATACGGGTGACACCAAGACGTACCCTTTTATCATACTTTTCCATTTGATGCCTAGAGATAAACCTTTGGATATCATCTCCTCCGTTATCTTGAGAGCCGGGAGGTTCAGCCGCTTGCGAAGATATTCAACGATTCCTTGGGACTGGAGCAGCAGAGGGACATGATACACGGATGTCACATCGTGCACACCGACTACTTGCTCAGTCGCAACATGACAAAACATGGAGATTTTCTCCTTGGTTGTTTTTTCCAATAGCTTGGGTCCCAGCAATCGACAGGCGATCTATGATATTTGGGTTTGGCTGAATACATCAAAACCCCACCCCACAGAAACTACGACTCACCAGATCAGGGAGCAATCCGAGCCCTCGCAGAGCATGGACGGTCGTTTGTGTAGGTTTAGTCTTCTGCTCGCCATGCATATCTGGCACAAGCGAAACGTGTATGAGAGCAAAGTCATCGTGCCCAACTCGAAACTGGAACTGCCGCATAGCTTCAATGAAGGGAGCGGATTCTATATCCCCAACAGTTCCTCCGAGCTGAAGGTACTTGAGGCATTTACATTCATGAAAAGCGATGGCGCATACCTCTATAATACAAAGGTCGGGCTCTTCACCAGAATTGTCGACTGGGATTTTCGAGACACGGTCTATCCAGTCCTGGATAGCATTTGTGACATGGGGTACGATCTATGGAGCAGCCTGTCAGGCTCCCATATGTGCCGATTGTAATCACAATCACACCTGGACTGTTTTTCCAAGATATTCGCCTCTTCTCTGTACCAAAGATCAACAGGGCAAAATGAACCACTTGGGTACAACAACAAACCTCCTTCTCGATCACATCCCGATAGATCTTACCAGTGGTTATGTTGTTATCTCTCGATAGTGTGACATCCAGATAGCGTTCGTAATTGCCCAAATCCAAATCCACCTCACCGCCGTCATTCAAAACATATACCTCACCTAGTGAGGATACTCAGGACACGGACAAAAAAACGCCATCTGTCACGATCTCACCATGTTCGGTGGGTCGCATGGTACCAGCATCTATGTTCATGTAAGGATCTATCTTGATTGCCGTGACCTTGAGGCCAGCCGTTTTCAAGAGCAGGCCAGTAGAAGAGGCTACACGCCGGACGACATAAACGGGGATCTATGGGCACGGAAGACATTGCATCGCACCGATGATGCCCTTGCCGATCCCACTGACCACGCCTCCAGAAACGAGGATGAACTTTGTCATTATCGCAGGAGGAAAAAAAGCGAAGAGTTCAACCGACGTTTACTGTAAGCGAAAACGATTGCATTTAAACGAAAGCTTAGTCAGCTCAGAATCTTTACTGTTCTATTTACATGACCCTCAGTGACACCAGCGCACGTTTCTATCTCCTTGCGGATTGCCCATCCTTGCTGTTTTCAGTAATTCCCGTTTCAATACCAACTTCCAACGTAACGTTGTCATGGTCAACGCGATGAGGTCGACGGCGTCAGGAAAATGCGGAGAGATCAACCTGAGCTGGCATATCACCACCCAGGATTATAGCAACGATCAGATTCTGGGCAGCGTATGTCGCCATGTGTTTCCGTGTCTCCAGTGTCGCACTTGCAATGTGCGGAACGATAATGCATCTGCAATGTTCCGAGGAATGAGCCAAGTATAGACCATCAGGCACCACGGCTCACTTTGGCTCCGTGACCAGCGGGTGACCCTTCGGCACATTTGGTTCGCCCTCCACAACATCAAGCCCCGCACCCCAGATCCATCCCTCTCGGAGTGCCTTCGCGAGCGCGTCGGAATCCACCAATGTTCCTCTACTCGCGTTCACGAGAACGCTAGTCTTCTTCATTTTCCTCAACAAGTCTTCATTGATAACGTGATAGGTTCCCGGGCCGCCCGGTGCGAGAACGATGAGAACATCACTTTCGCGAGCCAGTTCTTCTAAATCCACCTTCGAGACTGCCTTCAGGTTGTGCTTCTTTTGCAATTCTGCGTCACGCTGTACGTTCGGTGGAGAAGACGGATTCGACGAATACAGGCAATGCGTGATCCCGAATGGCACGAGTCGTGACAAGGTTGCTTGAGCTATTCGACCAAATCCGATGAAACCAACTTTGCGTGTTGGAGAAAGCACCGTCGTGCTTAGCTGTGGTCCGCAAAGAGCGAAAGGAGTCCACGAGAAGTTTGGCCACTGTGGAGGTCATCGGCACGTCTTGAATGCGTAGTCACTCGAATTCGACCACATACCCCTCCATTTTGCACGAGGGTGTATCCTATTCCACCATTTCTTCCTGCCATCAATGCCAGCATCACGGTTAGATCGGCAACTACAACAATAGTTCAAAGGCGTGCAGTTACATAGGTGGACCTAACTTGCCTGCATCAGTCAGAACATCAGGTGTATAACCGACCTTGAGTCCTCTTTTCGCAACTGCTTTGAGGTCAATATGTTCTGTAAAGTGCATGCGCCGGAGTAGGATGAAGAGTCGCGTCATGGCGAAACGATAATCTCACCATAACCAACAGACATTGTCGACACGACTCGGAGAGAAGATCCAGCTGTAAGCCGCGAGTGGATCAGACTCAAACCCTCCCGGAGTGGTTATTGTGAACTGACCCTTGTCCAAGAGTTCCGAGTCAATCTGAGGGCGGAGTCGAACATGTACGAGGGGTCATTCCGCGAAGGACATACTTTGTCTGTCAGCATGACGATTACCCCAGTTGCACCGGGGATATTCTCCAAAAGCCATTTCCTATCGCATGCACGGTCTTCAGGCCAGACAACCAACTGGTCATGATGTTGGACCAGCCCAATTAAATAGCATAGCAAGGTGTGCAAACATACCTCTAGTTCGTGCCTACTCTCCAATAGTGGCATTACATCGGGACCAAGGTTGCGGCAGACGACGACCTTGTAACGTGTACTGCTGAGATGAGAGACGAGCGAGGTTAGTCGCGCTGCTGGAGAATGATTGGAAGCGAATGACCCAGATTGCGCCATCGTTTCTGGTAGTACCGACTATGAGTCGAAGTGGCCAGGTATATGGTACACGCCGCGGCAGTACTTAGAGAGAGATCGTGTACCCTGATGGCAAGTGGTGATCAGTCGGACCGACGGCTCTCCGAGTCTGCCAGGAGGCAACTCACGGTAACACGCGGTTCGTTATCAACTTGAAGTTCCTCCCACAGTTCTGCTCGCAGAACCAAATCAATATGCAACGACAGTGTTATCGTCCATGAACGCGTCTGACCATGTGGAGACTAGCATCGGAGTTGGACAGTCTGAATATTCACCCGACTCCCTGGCAATCGACCGTAGGCCAGAGCCGAACGGGACCGTCCGACAGATCAGTACGCAAGAGGTGCGACGATTCACGCCCTGTACATGTCACTATACAAGCGGGCGGCGCTGCCGCCAAACACCTCGCATGTAAATTGTAAATTACTAACAATAACAATTATTTTTCAGCCCGTGAGAATTTCTATTACTATGGGTATTGACTATAATTTGTGTTCCACGAAGGAACAGCGTGTGTTTGGGATGATATCGATACGGGCGTATCTGACATCAAATCCCACCACATAGAAGGGGAGAAAAAAAGGACATGCGAGTTGTTATAACATACTTTAATATTTAGTATTTATTTGGTCTATTTGGCCATGTAGTTTTGCACACAAAGCCGATCTTGACAAGTAAGGTGATTACAAGCCACAGGTATCGCACTTAAATATGAGTCAACCTGGTGATATGCCCGAGGGACTGCTTGCGCCCTTCGTGTCTGTTATATGCACAGAGTCGGCGTCATTGTGCAAACCAGACATGGCAGGAAGTTCATAGGAATCGCTAGGTATCTCCACCACGATCTCACCTTCCGTCGCACCCTGGTGCCAGTGAACACGGCTCAACTCCGCATGGTTGAGCAGCCACCCTGGGTCAACGTGCGCGGTGGCAGCCAACGACTTGATACTGAGCATTGCGCGGCACACCGAAACAACTGTCAACGCGATAAAATTAACGCTGAATTGGACAATTGAGCCAGTGATGTGAAGTTCTTTGACGAATCGAACGTACCCCCCACTTAACGCGGTTTCGTACACCTTTTCGGTTGAGAGTGGTTACTTAAAGTCATGCATAGCTCAAGAAAGCGACTACTTGCCGGAATTTGAGAAGTATCAGTCATCGTGAGCCCAATCACGATGAACAAAAGCGATCCTAACACCCATTATTTTAAGAATTGTATCTGAGCAACAGACAATGTCTTACCTAATACACATGCGTACATGCTCATTCCCCTGCATAATCTGAGTGCTGGAATAGAAATTGCGGTCAAGTTTACTTACTCCTTCAAGAACCGCCAGAGAAAAGTGTCTCTCTGTCTCTGCAAGCATTCGGGACTCGTCACGAATCGATAGACTTTAAGCGCAAATAAAAAGCTGTGGAGCAATAATGACGGGACATATAGCCACACCATCACTGTTGTGCGGGCAGCTTTCGTGTCCGTTTGAAGTATCACGGCTCGTACACTGGGAAACAAAAGGGCTGCAAACAGCGAAGCGGCCAAGGTAGTAGCTATATAAGCCACGATAACAATGTTCTTGATAATTGGGCGATGAGCGAACATGTACCACACGCGTATCGTGAGGGCGGCTAAATAGTTCACATTTAAAATCAGAGCCAGGTGTCACGAAAAACAGTCAACGCGCCTTGACAAAAGGCCATAACGACGATTTCAATGCCATAGAGCATGTAAGCGGACACAAGAGGGCTGATCATGTGATCAGAGGATGGAGACTCTGTACATGCTGACGCTTACGACTAGGTGGAGAAGATATAGTTAGTGTGGGTCTGGCATTGATGCTAGGGGAGGCTACTAACTAAGAGATTGGTATAGTTGGCTACCACACCACGGTCAGCGAACCTCTCATGGTTGGACAGTCATTGTCTCACCCAGGATCAGAATCCTGGAAAAACGGGTGGTTGTCAGCGAACCACCGTCAACCGACGCGGAACTTGCTTACACTACATCAACGAAACCCAAGTATCGTATCTGGTGATATCTGTCAGCAGGCAGAATATTCTACATACCGACCACACTAACGCAAAGATACATTCCTCTGGAGAATGTCCATGGGCCACTCCAAAAATGCTCCACCTGAGTGTTCACTGGAATGTAGAATGTGGGTAGGAGTCAACATCACGACTCACCTCGTCAGCTAAGTTAATTGCATGGTCATAAAGTAAGAGTGTTGCAGACGCAAGCTGTGTCCTCTGCGACAACACCAGCCCTTCCAGAGAGAGTACCTCAATCTCGCTCATGAGGATGCAAAGAAGATTTGGGTGTCGAGAACCAAGTCAGATTGGGTAAGACCGCAGGCTGCACATGTAATAGTCAAATTATAGGGTAAACGCCATCATCTCGTGGCAATGAACTTTATGAGCCGTATCCGGTGTTTGATGGATGGATGGGTATTGCTCCTGATCATCAAGACTCAAAGGAAGCTGATATTATCACGCCAACGACCCAACTTCCTTTCCGAAGCACAATTGCTGTCCAAAGGTGAATGACCCGTTTCCTGTGGGAACGCGATAAGCTAAGAAGCCTAGACAGAAACGAAGTTATCACCAGAACAGTAATGCGGTGGCCAGAGATCAACCACATGATTTCAGCAATCTAGCATCGGTCAGCAACGTTTGCACTGGTCTCGAGATTTCCCAAGGGAACAGGACCGCATCCCACGAGTGACGACAACTGAGCCTTGTTCGGTTTCACCATTTATATACCACAAACAAGTTATTATTGGCGCACCTACCCTGAACGATCAGTGCGCTGGATTGGATCCAGAAGGTAATAGTTAACATGACTACACCTAGAGAACTGGGGAGTCCAATGCGATCTGTGACGCACTGTGTTCTCTAAGGAGGTCCTGGGCACATTACATTGATTGC
This sequence comes from Boletus rubroflammeus, assembly GCA_038090375.1. Classification (NCBI taxonomy): domain Eukaryota; kingdom Fungi; phylum Basidiomycota; class Agaricomycetes; order Boletales; family Boletaceae; genus Boletus; species Boletus rubroflammeus. The sequence continues at coordinate 23,754 of JBBPMQ010000149.1, read as the reverse complement.
AGACGGTGTGATGTGAATTGAAGGCGCTTGGAGGGTTGTCGGCCGCGACGACCGGACAGTCCAGTCATATGTAGGTATGCAGTGCTCATCGTGATGGTGTGACGTGTCCAATAAATCGGTGTTGAGATCATCCAGAACCGAAGATAATCACAACCAGGAATTTGGCACACAATAAAGTAGCCCTTAAAGAGCATCATCCGATGAGCACTGACTGCGGACCTCGGAAAATAGCGTGTGGGGTGAATGATATGTCAATGGAACGATGTCTTGAGTGTAGTACGAATTCTGTCCTACGGGATGTGAGACCGCGTTTCCCCCCAAAGGTGTATCGGCTAGTAAGCTTGACGGTGTTGAGGGCAACAACCAAAAGTTGATAAGTTAGTGGACCCCGGATGGTCGATCACCTGTACAGCATCCAGCGGGTGAGCTGACTTGCAAGGAGCTCTGCACGTTCTGCCCCGACCAGATCATAAGTCGATAACGCACCGTCGCACACGATGGTCAAAGGGCAGAAATCGTCCGCAAGTTCTGGTACACGCAAGAAGAACGCACGCAAAGCCGTCCAGGTCGCCCAGGGATCCTCATCCGCCGTGCCTCCCCCTTCACCTGTCCCTAAGCAATCAAAGCCCAAGGGAGGAAAGAATTCCAAGCTGTCCAAGAGAGAAGCTAGAGAACAGCGCAAAAAAGTCTACATCCCGCCAACCAAACCAGCCCCACCAGTCCTCGATCCACTCGATACGACTGGTCTCGCTCATTTGTTGCCACCAGAGCTCGTCGTCGTTCTCAGGGCATTGGGGAAGAAAGATGCCGTCACACGAGGGAAAGCAATAGAGGAACTTGCAAAGTGGATCGAGGACGCGATCAAAGAGCAGGCAGCGCGCGACCGTAACTATGATCGATATGAAGAAGAGCCAGGCGGAGCGGTAGATGTGGTGATCAAGATGCTCCCGGTCTGGGTGCGTCTCTACTTCACATCTGGTTTCGGGACGACTAACTCCCTCTCCAGCTCCATCGTGCCCCGGTACTCTTCACCCACCCTGCGCGGCGTCTTCGCCATCTCGCTGCTTCCCTTCATGTCTCCCTTCTTCGCCTCAACAAAGCACGTGAGGCGTTTCTTGTGTGGACCAGCGAGATCGCGTCTCAAGGTGAGCTGGAGACACTATTAGGAACATGGGCAATGCTTGCGTACGACGTTGATCGTGGGGTCACCACGGTCGGCACGAGGGCGTGGGCAGACTTCATCACTACGACTCCAAGCCCAGCCGCAGATAATCGGGATATGCATCATACTAGTCCTCAGATTCAGCGCACGCGATCCCAACCAAAGATCACTCTGAACCCCCCACTTCTCATTTCCCTTCTCAAATTTGTTCAGCACACCGTCCTCGATCCACACGGCCTCCATGCAGCTTTGAACCCAGCTCCTGTAGTTCCTCCCGTGGGTCTACTTCCTCAACCGGGTCATAAGGGCACGCCACAGGGTAAGAGTGCACCGCAAGGCAATGCCGTACCCCAAGGTAAAGGTGTCGTGCGAGGGAAAAAAGGGGGCCCAACACCACAATCACAACAGAAGAAAAGTGGTCGATACGTTCCGCCTTCCTCTGACTCTCCGTCGCCTACTCCAACTTCGCTTCTTGATCGAGTGACGAGTGTGAGCGTCGGTGAAGAGAATGACTCAGACCGAGCTGGAAGGCTAAGGGTAGGCGCATTGGGCGTTGTCAGATGGATCCTAGGTACGTCGGAGCTTTCACTGCTTGGCAGTCGCTGGGATGTCCCGTTGTCGTCCCCTCATCCGTTTTTGTGTGTGCTGTTCGATTATTATTATTGACGCATTTTGTCCAGAGAATTGGCCTGCAATCAATTCCGCCTCTGCACCAGACCTCCCTATTCTAACAACACTCTTTTCATCCCCCGCATATTGGTCCACTCTTCATCCCGCAACCACTCCCCCGCCCCCGAACTCGGCCAACCAACAACTTTGTCCATTCTCAATCGCTTCGTTCGGTCAAGGCCAGCCTCAAGTCAGGCAAGCTGCGTGGGCACTTGTTGGATCTTTAGTTGGAGTATTCAAAGGTTTGTTTTTGTCTCCTCGTTGCCGTGTTTGTGCAAAGCCCACGTTTTGCATTTCCTATCCATCTTATACATTCTTCCTGGCTGTATCTGAGCGAGATATGCATCTAGCGTCGGTTACACGTGTAACCTTCAAGCTAGTAGTGCATATACAGTCCTCGACACAAATAACTGACGTTTTCTGGAACCAGGCAAATTACCGGAACCCCTGATTCGGGTCTTAAGCACGGCTGTACTGCGCTCAGCCTGGGTCGAAACCGATATTGGCGTGCGGGCAGCATTAGGAGGTCCCTTGATGCTCTTCCTCAGAGGTACGAGATATATTTATGTGGACAGGTTATTGTGTGGTACCACCCGCGACGCAACAGATTATGGCCAAGCATGGACGATCGACGTGGAAAGTGCGTTAAGGGACTACAACGACCTTGATGCCCATGTTAAAGACACAGAGGACGACGACTCTGACTCCGAAACGGACGCGCAGTCCGAATCAGACTCTGAATCCGAAACGGACGGTGAAAATGAAAATGACGTCACAAATGCCATTGCTGAGTCGCCTCCTGATGGACAGCTTGTATCTGAAGCTTACACGGAATTCTTGCAATTTCTTGAGCTAGGATGTTCCGGGTCTCCTATAGAAGGTTACCCATTGGTATTGGTCGTGTTGGCCGGCATTCCTAAATCGGTATGGTTCATTCTGCGCACCTTACGCACCGTTTACACATGGCACACATAGATTCTTCCTACCGACCTTCCACCTGCTTCGTCAGAGAATGACAAAGAGAGGAATAGACAAGGACCCAACACCCACCCCATTTCGCAACTGCTTACATCCTTCTGGGCTCCGCTCGATGCAGGCCTCCTCGATAAACGAGCAGCAGCCTCGTCATGGCTCAAGGCACTCAGCGAATGCCTAGCTTTAATCGTTAGACGAGGAGTACACACCGAGAATGCTACTATATATGCGTATGAGGACGCGAAAAATCTTCTCGCATCCCAGGTTTCTCGTTTGTGGACTGAGCTCGCTACGAAGCGGCTGCGGGTCGAGGAGATTGAAGCTGCTAGGGTCATGGCCTGTGCAGCAGAAAGAGTTGGGAAAGTCGGGGACGGTGCGTTGATGTTGATTGTGTCACTCTCCAGGTTTCCCGTCCCGCAGGACCACTGACTACACTCGCAGATCTATTTGACGCATTCTTTGGCGCACTTTGTTCAACCATCCTTGATTCCCTCCATGCCTCCGATGGTACACTTGACCTCGCACCCACTTTCTTCCATGTATTCACTTCCACGTTTGCGCCTGATACTCGTGCGAGTCAGAAGGCATGCAGCGCGGTAGAAATTTATACACGAAGGGTCATCGAGGGTCTCGAAACTGTCCTAGGTTCTTCGGACCAGACATTGATCGCGAACACTGCCACGGACCCCCTGGCAGCACTCGTGAAACTCATGAATACATTTGGACCTTCGCTTTTCGATGACGGGTATTTATCTTCTCACACCGACGCCATATTCGTCGCACATCCTGTAGCTCTTCTGCAAGTGTCGACACCTGGAGTGTTGGCGTACCTTGGACATCGATCCAGATCCTCTGATCAATCGCAGGGCCAGTCACAGACACAAGCGTTCTGGACGGAGCTTCTAGGGGCAGTTGCATCTTCTCCAACGAAGGTAGCACTATCGTTGTTGTCCCCGCTTGTCGCGGTCTCGCTCCCGATACATCTCAGAGGAGCGAACGCAGCAATGGACGAACTAGTGGAACGTTTGGTGAGCCACACAATAGCCGCGGGTCAGGGGGATGAGGAGGTAGTCTTGGCGAGAGTGTTGAGTACCCCAGGTATGGAAACTCAGTCAGCATCTGTATTGATTTACATCTGAAATGTCTTTAAAGGACCATTCATTTCACCTGGTTGTTTGGCCACAATCGCGTCTGTGTTCTCGAACGGTGTTGCCACTTTTGCGGAGGCAAGAGTGAGGTTCGCTGGTGTGTCCTCAACCAAGCTGGACGAAGTTCCAGACCTGGCTGAGGTTGGCCCTATTATGAGACTTGTGAGGAAATTGGCCGGTTCGGGTTATGAATTCACTGGAGACCTTGGAGCGGAGCTCTATACCGGGATATTCTTGCTTGGTTATGTCATCCCATATCAGGCAGAGGCATCTAGCGACAAGTGGGTGGAAGATGCGAAGGCGCTCTGGAACTCTTGGATTTCCCAAGAGGGCGACAGACAACGAGAAGTAAGAAACGTCGCTGGTACCCTCGTGAAAGAGCAGTTGAAAAGTATTGTTGTCGACGAAAAAGCGGAGACGAGGTGGGTACACGTTCGTCTGTTAAGCTTCTCGTCACTAAACTAATTCCTCATCCAGACCCGAATACATCATTCGATGCATCACTCCCTCGCCTCCTGGTATTCACATCGAGCCTTTAGTAGACATTCTCCCGTCGCGCGAAGAATTTGACACTATGTTAGACTCATCATCCCTTCCTTCGTCGACCACTTCTCCGAGCTTGGCGCTCTTCGATTCCACGCTCCCAACCTCTTCAAGCGCCCCTACTCCTCCGAACTCGACATGTAGAAAGTATGCACGTGCCGTTTCCGCTCTACTTACACACCTCACCACGTCACGTACCGTCGCACGATCAAACCTCTGGGCATTACGTCACATTCTCGTTCTCGGCTTCTATGCGAACGAATACCTCCGTGTGGAGGACATACGAGATGGCCTCGTGACGTTTGATCTTACGAGGGACCATCTCGAGGACGTTGTGGAGAAAGTCAAATCGCTGACGACTTATCTCCTGGGCCGTGTAGAGGATGACATATACGCCAAAGTTGTGGACGCGCTCATGAGCAAGGACGGCGCGGTCGCTCTCGAAGATGGGAGTCTAGCATCGTTTGTCGTTGAAGTCGTTCGTTGTGCCCAGGAGAAAGACAGAGTGAGGGACACGGCGGTTCTCGGAATCGTGCTGCAACACTTGTTCAGTGATGCTACGAAGGATGATGCTGATTTGTGGTTGACCCTCGCGAGAAGGTCGCAAAAGACAGGTCAATTTATGTCTCCGTTTGTGTCTGAAGATCTTTATTTGCTGATGCCTCTTCTATTTTTTAGCTCCCCAGACTACCATCACCATACTAGCCTCCATTACTACATATGCGCCAGAGCCTCCCAAACTCCACAGGTATCGCAACGAATTAGCTGCTTCGCTCATTGGTCTTCGTCCTGGTGCAGCATCCACCACGGGTCTCGTCACCCTTCGGCTATTAGCCGCCACGGCACCTGACCCCGACTCCGACCTCGTCTTCCTCCCACAACAGCGTGCCGTGAACGTTATGAAGGCGTGTCAAGTGTGGGTTGCTGCAGACGAAGATGACGGAGACGGTGTCGATGAAGATGTAGAGAGTGCCATGACCCTGGTATTTTTCCATCTCGCTCCGATCTTGCAGAATGTTCCCGGGTCGCACTGGGATTTCATCTGGGATGTGATCGAGAATAACTTGGAGGTGCGTCATGTTTGCTTCGAGTGGAGATGACGGGTGTTGATATTAAGCAGAACTGCTCCCTGGAAGACAGTGCAACGTTGACGACTCTCGGAAGGACATTAAGACTGATAATTACCATTGAAGATCTAGCATCGACGAACAAGCCACTTCGCGCGAACTGGGATGAGAGGAAAGCGACGGTGTTGAGACTTATCAGGGACGTGGTCGCGGTTAACACGAGTGAGTGATCGGTTCGTATCTGAGTTCAGGAGTTGATGGAATCCAGTCGCAATGCCCTACTCTGAACCTCGTATGCTATGTCGAGAGTTGGCTTTGTCTGTCATCCAAGACATGCCATCTACAATGATGAGCGAGAAGACTCTACCAAGTGTAAGGATATACATCTTTCCATCCAGCCTTTTGCATCGACAGAAACATTGTAGATGTGCCACCTACTGGGAGATCAATCCCAGGAAGTCCAGCGAATGGGCTACCATTTACTCCACAATGCCGCTCAAAAGCGAACAGAGCACTATGTAATCGAGGCAGGTGTCGACACGGAGGACGTGGTGAAACCAGAGTTGCCTCTTGAGCTCCTCGCGATGTTACAGCAGAACCTTAGCTCAGGGGAGGTGCCTGACCTAAACGAGCAGTCAGTTTCGCGCAACAAGGAAGTGTCTGGATGCCTGCTTGCATGGATAATCACATTTGACTTGTTTACTGATGCCGTGCGTATATGCGCTCGACAACGCTGCAAGCATACGATTCTGACCTCGGATGTAGTCAATGAAAGTTCGCTCGGGTTATTTCAACCACATGCGGAGCCTCGACATCGTTTCTCAATGTTTCATCCCGAATATCTTTGACATTCTTGGTTTGTTCAGTGGTGGAAAGCAGGTATTCAAGTTGGACGTGTGGGCTGTCGACGAATTTCATCTGGAGAGTAGGTATAGATTCGTCTTATTTCGAACTGGTGATAATCCCTCTGGCCAGCTTTCGAACCAGAAAGTCCACTGAGCTTGCAACTGTTGGCTGCCCATCTTTACCACCGGGCTCTCCTCACCGTCCCCGCCCTGATCCGCTCATGGATCTCGGACTGTACTGACAAACAACTTCTTATGCGCGTCGTCGACTACACGTCATCATACTTCTCGCCCGGTATCATCAAGACTGAACTCGCGCAGGTCCGACAGCCAGATGCCTCGTCCGAACTCTCGACGACAGAGAACCTAACTGTCAAAGTTTCACCCACATCTGGTGAAGTGACGGCGTCGTACATGGTCGATGAACAGGTTCTTGAGCTCACCATTCGGATGCCGAGTGACTGGCCTCTGCACAGGCTCGAAATGAGGGACACCAAGATGGTGGGTGTCTCAGAGGACAGGTGGAGAGCTTGGACACTTGGCGTACAGCAAGTCGTATGGCAGCAGGTGAGCTCAACAATTGCAGTGAGAAATATGACATGACATGTTCCCGAAAGAATGGCCGCGTCGTCGATGGCCTGACATTGTTCACGAAGAATGTGACACTCCACTTTTCCGGCCAAGTGGAGTGTGCGATATGTTATTCGTATGCTGTGCTCTTCCTCCTTGGCTTGTCTCTGTTACTTATTTGCGTTCGTTCTCGCAGCATCATTAGCGTGATGGACGCGAGTTTACCCCAGAAACCGTGCAAGACATGCAAGAACCGATTCCACGCCAGTTGTCTTTACAAGGCAAGTTCATATCAAAATACACCTCTATTCCAACGTCCTAACTACGCATGGGATACGAACAGTGGTTCAAAACGAGCCATTCATCGAGTTGCCCGCTCTGTCGGTCTGACATTCTGTAGAAGATCGTGGGTAATGTGGATCATATGAATGTTCGTTCTCGCGTCGGCTTGGTGAAGGCCTGGTACCCGATCGTATGTAGCGCTACAATCAAAGACACGGTGTGTATTCATTTAGAGTTGCCGTCATAACCTCTTCCTTCCGAGATGGAAGGATCATCATTGACAGGGCGCGGATTTTCCATCTGAGTGGGAGTTCCATTGAGGTTTCGGCGGGAACACGTGAGCTCGGGGTACATTCATAATGTGCTTGAGTTGCAGTGATCGTGGTTCCTTGAGATGTTCGATAAATGTGAAAAACAAGCGTGGAGAAGGGAGATACTAGCTGTAGATTGGTTGACGGTGAGCGCATGCAGCAGCAAATTTCCAGGGTTGCATGACTGACTCATCCGTGTCCATGATGGCTTCTGGGCCCTACTACTTGCATGAGCGCCAGAGAATGATCGTTACTAAACAATCATGATGGGCCGCATGATGTGTTTTGCTAACTTACAGCATTGCGTACTGCGCAGTGTGTTCATTTTACGTTTTTGTTCAGAAACCAGTGAATTGAGTCGCATGCCGCCCCTTGCAATTGCTCAAAGGGGTAGTCTTGGCATGCTTGTATTAATACATGTTCACTAACCATTTCGTACTTGGTGATAGGCTACTTGAAACACAACAACTTGAAGTAACCACCTGACTACTTGCCTTGTGTGGGAAGGGCATATGTGCAGTAGGAAAGCAACGGCATCTATCTCGCGGGCCCTGGCGTACTAAACTACGCCGCATCAACCTCGTGTCTGGTACATGCATAAACCCGTTACCCCTCAGACCTTAGGTGTGGAGATTGAACCGCTGGCACAAGATCCGATCATTATCGCCGCACCCACTCGAGCCAAATTGCTATCCGTTACATATATAATTAGATGGTGAGTCTGCTGATGGGCCGGGCCTCTGGAATTCGGCACCTCTCTTCCCTTGACATCCAGCCAGTGGTACAATGGATAAGGTTGGAGTGTCGCACTATTCTTCCGGTTTACATGATATGAAGGACCTCAGCGAGCTCGAGCCTGCGGAGGAAGAATTGTCGCCAGCTGAACGTGCTGCGCTAGAGGGCAGGGTCTGGCGAAAGCTCGACACATGGATCCTCCCGTTATGCACCGGCTTCTTTCTGCTTGCTTTCTTGGTATGTTTGTAGACTTGATTTCAAGCTCGATATGCTCAAGCACGGGAAACATTTATTTAGGACAGGACCAACATCTCGAATGCGCGTGTAGCTGGCTTGCAGACCTCACTGGCGATGTCGAATTATCAGGTATGTCGAGCGCTCTAGGTGTTTCGACTCTTGGCTTATCGAGTTATAGTACACCCTGGCTCTGACGGCAACTTATATGTATGTGCACGAAGATTTGTAGTTCTCAGACATCGGCTGATCATGCACCAGTCCGTATATTGCCGTCGAGTTTCCGGCCACCTTACTCTTAAAGGTAAATCACTACATCACTGATAACGCAGCTAGTCATGTCTTTCGACACCACAGTATATAGGACCTGATCTTATGCTTCCTGCTATGGTTTCATTGTGGGGAGTGGTTTCCGCCTCACAAGGTGAACAGCTATCACTTCTCATCTCGATATCGGATGTTGGCTTATAGGAATTCATCAAAGGACTGGTCAATAGCTATTCTGGGTTGCTGGCATGTCGATTCTTCCTGGGGTTGGTTGAAGGTTTGGATATTCCAGAGCATCATTCTCTCTACTCATCAGTGGGCTAGGTGGTATCTTGCCTGGGATTGTTCTCTATCTCTCTTTTTTCTATCCTCGAAAGAGGTTGCAAGTAAGGTAGGCATCGGGCCAGCGTTGTAGTACGTGATCTGACGTACTTCCTAGGGTTGCGGTTTTCTTCGGGTCAACATCGTTATCGGGCGCTTTCTCCGGTTTGCTGGCTGCCGCTATCGACCAGCTGAATGGAAAGGGTGGTAAACCCGGGTGGGCCTGGATATTTATTCTGGTATGTTGTGTCACCGACTGCTTCGTGAAGTGACGCTCATTGGCACTGGCAGGAAGGCATATTTACCTTTGTCTTCGGCGTGACCGCTTTTTTCCTCCTCCCTCGCTCTCCAGAAAAGGCGCGCTTCTTGACGGAGAAGGAACGGGCGTATGTCATTTCCACCCTGAAACAAGGCGGTTCTCTTTCGGAGGACGAGGACAAGGACGGGTTTAGCTGGACAGAGGTCGCTAGATCGGTCAAGTCCCCGCACCTGTGGTTACTTGCTGTCACCTTCTTCTTCAGCGGTAATGTATCCATACGATTCCATGATAGCTTGCGTTGATTGACAATGGTTCAATCAGGCACGATACTGCTTGGTCTGGCTTAGTGAGCTCGGTTTGTCGATGTCTCTTCCTAACGCTGACATTCATCACGGTAGCTTCGAGCCGACGATCGTCGCTGGTCTCGGATACACAGGTAACAAAGCCCAACTGATGAGTGTGCCTCCATTCGCGACCGCCTTTGTTCGTGCGTATTTCGACAACGAACTCTTTTGACGTTCATTCATCTCACAAAAAAAGTGTCATTGATCTCGGCCATCATATCGGACCGCTACCAATGTCGTGGATACACTGCGATATTCTTTTCTCTTCTGGAGGTGATCGGTTTCAGCATGTTTTATGGTGCGTCGAAGCCATCTGACCGGAAAAGGGATGAATACCTGATCGATGCTCATGCCTCAGCGAGCAAATCGAATCACATCCGCTACGGATCCCTTTTCTTCTCCATTTCCGGGGCATATTGTGCGGCGCCGGCTTTGATCACATGGGTGACGAACAATAGCGCTCCGCTCAGCCGACGTGCAACCACTGTGGCAGTATCCTTCACCTTGACCCAAACGGGCGGTATACTTGCCACCTGGCTCCTTGGGGTGCTGTCTCCCGCCCCCAGCTACACGTCGGCGACGATCACGTTCATCTCCATGTCCGTTGGTATGGTAGTCTTCTCGACGGCCAACTTGGTGTACCTATCGCGAGAAAATCGGTTGAAAGCGGAGAGGAGGGAGAGAATGAGCAAGGAAGAAGAGCCGGAGGGCCTTGGAGATCGCAGTGCGTGGTTTATATATAACCTGTAGGCCGCTGGCTTGTGCGTAAATCTAGGGCGTGTAGCATGTATGATGTGGTTACTCGTTGAAACGTTGATTGATGATACGTGAAACAGGGATCCATCCTATGTTGGTGAAGTTCAGCCACACGACGAAAGATGATCGTATGATTCGTACCGGATTCTATGGACGTCCAGCTATACGACGAAAGAGGTGGACCATCTCAGCGATAGTACTTTCCCACTAAGGTCTGGTCTCGCTCATGTATGAGCTCACCAACAAGTACCCGCACAGCGGCGAGCCGCCGGAACACTTCTCTGTCTCGCTTCGAACCACGACCTAGTACGAATCGTTTCGCCACATGACATACATACCGTCTTTCACCACCGCCGTGATGGACCATCATGACGGTTTATGTCCTCGTGATGAAGAACCCGGCAGTGCATTACACATGCGAATGGTCTGGAGAAGCTCGGAGTTCAGGAGGTTTTCTCAGGGGCAAGGCCTAGGCTTTTCGGTGGCCTGGCTGGGCTGCCCTACTGGTTCCCGGCATCCCGGCAGAGCGACCTTCGAACTTCTCTGGTCGCCGAGGACCTGCACACGTCCAGTGGGACGAAAAAAAAAGGGGGGGCACGAGGTCTATGGGTATTGAGGAACTTTATCATTGGAGTCACTTTGCCTCGGGAACTCCCACCTGGGTTAGGACTAATCTGCCCGTCATGATGCTGACTTGTCGATTAGTAGATAAACCGAGGACGCCTATTCAGTCTGGCTCCACATTCACTGTCTATCAGCACTATCTATCAAACTGATCAAGCAGCAGCCTGCCAGTGGCCCAAACGGCTATGGCCGCAATGTGTTCATATGTCATCTTGCGTTATTCCCGGGACTCGTCGCCACCAGCTCCGAATGCACGCAAACGGTTTTCAACCAACTCGGCGCAACAGCTACCGACGACGATATCGACTCACCGCGCAAAAAAAAAGAACGTCTCGTAAAGTGCGCCAATACTACGCGGCTATTAGGAGGGGGGTTTGCAGCACGCATATCCCGGTAAAATCAAATGGCCCATCTATTTCACCCGAACTTCGGCCTTTCACTGAGTCACCACCGAAACAGGGGGGGGGGGGTTCAACCTGACCTAGAGCCCTCAGCGCTCAGCGCTCATTAAGCGGCGAGGATACGCCCGTACTCCTCGCCTGGCTGGGCACACAGCCCATTAAACCCGATCAACAATGTGGATGAGTGACGCAAAAATTCATAGCGCACTTTCCTGTGATCCTGTGTGTGGTCCGCAAATGGCGCCGTTGACGCATGTCATTGTGCGAAAACACGCGTTCAAGTTGTTGGCAAAGATAAGTACATGATATGAGTGCATGCGATGGTCACGCGCGCGAAGTCAACACACGTTTTCTGTATGAGAACGACGATGGGGAGGACGGAAGGCTGCCATTCCGATACAAGGGGAGGTTCTCAGGATGTCGGATCCGACAATCCGACATACAATTTGAGGCGTGTTTCGGTGCCAAAGTTCCTATATAAACGACCCCCAGCCTCTAGTACTGATCTCTTAACTTTTCGACTTTTCGAAACGACTTTACCTGGCCATCCATGCAGATGGAGTCCGCTCCCTCCGTCTCATTCGCTCCCACTCCCGCCGTGTTGTCCAAACAATTCGACGCCGGTCAGGACCCTACGTTTGCGTTTGCCAGATTGCATGGCGATATTTGTCTCGTTCAACGTGAGCCACTTCGTTCCTTTGTTTTCAAAGGACGATTGTCTGAAAAACGCCCCCTCCCTCCCTTCACCAGTGGTCGGACAGACGGCCGTCGATCCATCGGGGGCACCATTGCTTGACATACTCGTCTTTCGACACGAATTCGTGTCCATCTTTCGCTATTCTCATTCGGCACGCGTTCATCCTCTCGAGCTCAGAGTGCTTGAGCCCCTCGACGATCATGCCGTCCGCTACGAGCCTGACAATGGGTCCGTCTTTCTCGCAAAAGACCTCATGGCGCACCTAAAGCGCATCTTGGACGCCACTGCCATGTTCAACCGTACCGGCAGGCGTCCAGTCCAATCAAGACAACGGATATGATCTCCCTTTCATGTATCGGTCACCGGGCCGCCATCCTACTTAGCTGGAATCGTACCCGTCGCGGGTCTATTTATTTATCTACATTCTGGTTATAAGCAATTGTACTCTACCAACAAAGCACATTTACATACACTAGCTCAAATCTGAAATACACAAATCCTATACACAGGAATAAATCACACTGCTTATCGCATCCGGACGAGGATCCCGACGATGACGATGACATCTGTCAAACATGTCGTCGACATGGCATCTCACCAAACAGCCGGTCCCAATGTTACTGTCCTTGAGAAACAGTCCATCCACACACTTGACCGTATGATGCGCCCTCGTCTTTTCGTCCTCCAAAAACCGACTCGTAGTATCGATCGTTCGGCGAACGATATGCCAAGGGTCGGCCGCCAGACCAATCCACTTGTTGACGTGGTCCGGCAAGATCAAAAAGACGTCACTAAACGACGGGTGCGTCGCTCCCGCTGTCAATCAAGGCACCCTCGTTATTCATAGCACTGGGCCACCAGCACCTCCATACCCACGTATGACGTATATCTCGTGTGATTCCGCACATGGCGAGATCGCGAGCAGCTTTGCAAACTCATCCCCACTTGCGTATTCTTCAGAGTTGATGGCAAGAAGAGGCATCGAGATCGTCTTGTCCCAAGGGTCCAACCCTGTTTGCGAGGGATAAGCTCAAAAGGATACAGAAGAGCGCAAAGAAACGTACGGTGTGTAGCAGGATCAAACGTGATCACATGACTAAAGTTGAAGCGGCTATCCGCAGCAGCCGCTATCTGACATGCAACGTCATACGTAGGAACGCTGAGAGTCCAATCAGACACCTTACAGCTAAACTTCCACCAAACGAGTGACCCCCAATGATAGGCTTCGTCACTTCTATCATGTGCCAGCTCTCCCACTCGCATGGCAGCGATGGCGTCAGTCCGGTCGAAACAAGTCCTCGCCCTTGCGTCAGTCGCCGTAACGCTTGAAGCACCCCATCGACTTCAGCTAGACGAACACCCAGCTGAACACGTCGGAGTGTCGTGTCGTCCATGGGCTGTTCTTCCAGGTCTGTCCATCTATATCTGAGTCAGACATGTCCCTCTACACCTCTGTCCACACTCACTCGAGATCGATCCAATTCAACCAGTAAAAGTCTTTTGTCTCCCCACGTTCGTTGGTCATCCGCACACTCGGACCCGTACCATCGCGGTGTTCAATCGCTGCGACGATATACCCGCGCGACGCCAACTCCCCGCAAACCGCCGACTGTTCAACATCAGCCATCCATCTCACCTCCTCCAGCAACCACAAGTCAAAAAGCAGCACTCACGTTCATCAACCGCGAACAACCTGCACCGTGGCTAAACAAGACGACCCGCCATTTCGTCGACTGGGGTGGTACTTTCAACGGTGCGTTCTTGAGGCAGGGAAATGTCGTTCCCCAGGTGATGACAGCAACGATGACATCTGTATGGCCACCCCACGCGCAATGAGTACGTGACGAACCCCCGCCGAGTTATGAAAACAACGTACAGATGATGATCTTGTAAAATCGGTTCGACGACCAATTCGCCACCTTCAAGAGACCGTTCACCGTCTGAACCAACCTGTCCCGAATCCCCTCTTTCAGTATATAAACTACATCGACAACACTGCGGTGGTGAGGATGTTTACCTCGGAAACCAAAGGACCCGTGCGCGAAGCACGGTTGTCAGCTCGGTCGGATAAAAGAGTGTGAACATGATGGTGTCGAGGGTGATGCCGACTTGGCCGTCGGGTATGGATCTATGCTTGAAGGTGCCAAATGTCTGTGGTGGAACGGGCAGTTCGACATCCCGGACGCCTACGGGATAGCGTCCGCCGTAGGCGGGCAAGGTCCTCGAAAAGAGGGCACCACAGGCTGAACGTCTCGGAAGGGACTCTTGATGGGGTCCCCGGTCCATTTCATGATGTGTGTAGAAATGATTGCCGGGTATTGACAGTGTTTCCTTTTTTGAAACCGCGACTTGAATCTCATTACCAGCGTGATACTACAGCCCATGCTCCACCTTTACCCCCCTTTCCCGTCGCTTATCCCACCACCTCTCCAACCCCCTCAACGCCGCATAACACAACGCCGCAACCACAAACCCAACATAGACTCCACAATCTCCCGACCCATCCCTCGCCACAGGTCCCACATACCACGCCTGCGACATGAACGGCACCAGCGCACCAAACGCACACACAAACGCCAACACCGCAGCAACACCCCGCGGAAGCAGTCCCGGCGCGTCCCACGTCGCGATCGGGTACGCAGTCTCGCTAAACGACGCACCGCGGAAGAGCAGGTGCTCGGTGATCACGATGCCTGAAAAGGCTGTACTCCAATATCCGATCAAGCCTGGCCATGCGCTTGGTGTGAGATGCGGCTCGATGCTGAGCGGGGAACGGGCTGCTTACTCAGTATGTCGACGAACGTCGTGTAAAACTTTTGCGCGCCGACGATCGCGACGGGGATTAAGCTGCAACGCACAGTTCAAGACATTCAAGTTATGGACCGGATCATCCTATACAAGCAAAGACACGACTCACATGCCTTCAGAAACGAGGATGTACACCCAACGCGGTACGAGGGAGAGCCAACGTGCGACAGACATCAGGCTCGTGCTGAACGTATACATGGTTGGTGCACATGCGCTCGGTATACTCAGTGCGACGAGCACTGTGAGGAACTTGCCAAAACCGCCCAGCGGGCTCAAAACACCGTACAACAGGCCTCCGACCGACGTGCTATTTTGAAAAGCAGCGTTCCACACGGGGACATTGGGAGCCGCAGCTGCAAAGGCTACTCCGAGCGCGTGGCAGGTTATCTGTCATCGATATGAGTTACGTGGACACCTGCATTGATCGCAGAAACTTGCACTTGGGATCAGAAAACCGAGGTACGTGTAGAGAAAAATCCGCGCGCTGCACGTCGATGTCAGTCTCCATGCTTGCACAGGTAAAAGTAAGATGCAGCCTACGATGATGCAGCAGGACTGTGGTAAACACCGTAGTCGGGGGTCATCGAACACCAGCTGATGATGCTCGAAGCGACAGTAGACGCATAGGACAGCACCGAACTTGCAGTAGGAGCAGGAACCGCCACGTATTGGTTAGCATGCAGCTGTGGATACCCGATGGCTAGCATGGTAATGAAAGCGATGACGTTTGGTAGCCACGCAATGCTCTCATACCTGTAGGCAAGCTTTAGCCAACTTCGCGAAGCAAACGTTGGAAGTTCTCGCCAATGCAGGAACCGATAACCAAAGAAAGTCACCTGCAAAGCGCTCAGCGCACTGGACGAAATGAATGCGACAGAATTCTACGGACAACGAAGGAGATCACACCGATGATCACAATACCCAGCGTATCATTTAAATGCGAGCTCACGCTCGCCAACGTTTGCCCACCGATGATGCAATTCAGAATCAGGAACCCTTGCATCGAGAAGACGTTTAGAACGCTCGGTATGATGGATCCGTAGTATCTTGAAAACACCTCGTTGGGACACCACGCATATGTCAGACCCATTCATGATCACTCACCCCCACGAGAAGCGCGACTGTACCATCGCACGTGTCCCCAGCTTTGGCCCAAACACGGCGCTACATGCACGTTCAGACCCTCGGGGAAAAAAAAAATATGAGGGCAGATCTTCTCACAAGAACGCCGGGAACAGACAAAACCTAACGTCCCCTGGTATGAGCTACCACATCGATGCAAAAAGCAGAAGAAGAAGAAGCGACGAGGTTCTTACACGAGATCGATCACAAGGATGATCACGATCGCATCGCGAACGCCCAACGAAAAGAAAGCAGGTCCTACGGTTCCCGTACCGAAGCTGCCAAGGTTATTTACAAGATCACCATTATTTTTTTTTTGTCCCCCTGATGCGTGTTTTTCGTCTGGTAGACCACGTACGTGAGGACGTTCATGTTGGCCGAAAACCAGACAAAGAACATTTGGTACCATCGTGTTTCGACTCGTTCTGCCACCGGGATAGGTGCGATACTGTGGTCCACCGATCAATAAAATCCCAGCACAAACGGACTGCACGCACCCGTGCGTTTCTACGCCATAGCGGGCCAAGAAGGCCGTGACGCGATGGAGGAATCGTAGAGGCGTGTACTTGCTATTCGGCTCATGATGGTGTTCATCGTTCCACCCTTTCTCCGACACTTGAGGTGCAGACATTAATGCGTCAATCAACGTTGTGAGATGTTGGGGTGGAGGAAGCTCGACCCGTAGTGCGTCTGACAAGAAGGGCGGAAATGAACAATGCCCAGTGATGCCTTCAATCATATGAACCGTTGAAGTCGGATCACCGGGTACCTCAAACTGCGCCTATCTACATACCATGTGGTTCATCTTGGCGGTTTCACTTTTGCACAGCAAATAGTCGATTCCTATATGGAAGCGCTAGATACTCCAACAACTCCATATATACATAGTAACGTGCCATCCGCATGTATAATTCAAAACAAACACATATATCACCCACAGGTCAACGTCCTGCCTGGTTATCTTTCAGTCCGCCGGCCACGGAACACTTTGGCCCCTGCCATCAACCTTCGAATCGTACCGTATCCGTAAAATACAGGCCACGCGACACGTCTCACGACATGACGTCCGCCTGGGTGGAAGGAACTGTGATTGTGGAGCGCGATGACGGCCCATGCAGTGATCACCGTCATGATAATGGTGCTCTCAATATACGTGGCCAACGACTCGAGGGTGCCAGGGTTGATCTCTGCGACGTTCATTCCGAACACGCTCTATCGACATCACCATAAGTCTTGGGCGAAGACTGATGACACGGGCCAACTCACAGAAAGGTAACTTGCAGGCAAGAATATCATCGTCAGGTACGAAATCTGGTGACCGCCGATAAGCCACCACAAAGCAAGAGATCGTCATGCTCACTTGTTTCATGGCGGCAGAGTCCCGCATGGTCGCCTTGGTCAACTCCTGCATGTTTCTGCTGTCTTCAATGTTGACGGTCGAGAAGGACTGGTCACATTCCGTTAGGAAAGCCCACGGCTGGAGAGTATCACGAGAGACAAACCAGATCTATCGCATTTTTTAACCGATCTGATTGTATCTGCCTCTGTTTCTCCAATCGCTCGATCTCGGACAGCAAGTTGTCTGATTCCCGCTGCAATAGTTTCATGGAATCATCTTGGTCAGGATCTTCGTCCATGGCCGGGTTGGGCGTGTCTCGCACGAATTCGACCGATTTACGAAAGTCGCGGAGAAGTTGTTGATAATACAGCATATGAGCTTGCAACTTGTGCAACTCTCGCGTGTGCATAAGGTGTACTGTGGGGTTGGAAGCTTCCTGCAAGAACCATTTGAGCACAGATAAACGTCGAGAGAATATCGTCTTACGAGCTGCGCGCTCAGATGTGCGTAAAGCACCTCGAACGTCTCGTCCCACGCATACAGGGCGTACCAGAGGATAGCAAGAAATACAAATGTCGGATCCTTCGATCTGTCGTAGAGTTTTGACCAATATACACTATCTCCAGTTCTTTGCACAAGAGATCGGAGGCGTTTAGCTGTCGTCTTCTGAAGTTCCGAATGGTGGTGGTATGATATGATAACGTTATCTGTCCTACTGCGGACCATGTGTATGGCGAGTAAATCTTGCAGCAAGATTTTCTCGTCTGGACAATCGTCAGTCCGCGTATGTGAAAATATTGCGACTCTTATACATACTGGAGAGAACGAGAGGGGCCTGTGTGTCGATGGTTTGCTTCGAATCTAACCCAAGTCAGTCATTATCGGCTTGAAATCGAAATGCGACAGATACCTGTGATGGCTGCTGGTCCTTTTTCTGTCCCTTTTTCTAATGTGTACGGTGTCCCATTTGATGGTACGGGACTGACCCTCTCCCGTTGATTGTTGATCGTACGTATGAACGGGAGAACGACGGTGATGTCTAGAGAGTGTGAGTGGGACAGAGACATAACGTCAGGCAGATCACGCACGGTCTCCTTCCGCATAGTGTGGGTCTTCTTGATATCGTGATGGAATCCAGTTTGCGGAGGAGGCAAAGAAAAAGGGCTCGATGTTATACCTGGGTGTCATGAGGATAGAATAGACGCTCATCGTAGGCAACGCACCTCGCGCCCAATAGCTGCAGCACATTCAACGTGATGTTCTCGATGAAATGGGCTCGGACGCGGAGGTTTGAATCGAGCTATCAATTAAACACCTCAGACTCGGCATCAGTGACATGGCATGAAAACAAGGTTGCTTACTGGTCCCTGTAGCTCGTTCCAAAAATTATCGGCCGAAGTAGGATCTGAGGGTATCTGACGAGGTCGCGCCTTCTCCTCCTCAGGCCTGTCAAATTTTCCGTTCTTGAATACGTCCACTTTTTGTATTTGACACGCATATCGGTCTTGACAAATCGTCAGCATGCGGCATCGCTCCACCTGGTCTTTAGTCCAATTTCCAAAATGGCTCTGAGGATATCTGCTCCACGGTTCGTCTGGGGCAGGCGAAAGCGGCGCGACGTTGGCGTCGTCCTTATCGAAATCCATCCATGGCCATGGTGCTGATGGTGCCGCATGACGGTACCTGCCAGACAATCAACATCCTCCACAGACACCACAAAAAAAAAGGTAAGTTCACCTGGGCGGTGGCACCTTTTGGTCCTCTCGAAGGTCCGACACATCATACTGAGCCCTACCACGAGGGAAAGTCACTTGAATGGCGGTTGTGGTCATTGTTAGAAGGAAGCGGGAAGGAAGGGTGGTGGGGTGGGATGCTGTCACCTAATAATAATTGGCGCTCGCGAGCAGGGCGCTCAAATCACCTGCTGGAAGCGTAATATTAATACTTATCAATGGAACATGCTGCCAAATCAACAAGCGTCCCTAGTGAACGTGTGAGCGGGCTGGATGATTGATCGTGCCAGTACGGCATTAGGAAGGGTTTGAATATTGTTGCCGTCGAGCCGCATCGTCCCTCTGCCAAGTCGACGGTTTGAGCTGCAAGCAGCAAGAGCGACTGCTATCAGAGTCTCTAGCGAACCAGACTGGCGTCGATTCGGCCGTCTTGACATTTGGCAGTACACACTGTGGACCCGTTCACATGAAAAAAGTGACTTAGTAGGATGATGTGGCGCAACTTGCTGGGCAGGCACAAGGCCCAGCATTTCAATGCATCATACAATCGACTCCTTCCTAACGCATATTTGACAGCACATCCCTGAGTTGGTTTGCATACCCGGGTGAGTAACCCTAACCCTAACTACCGAAAAAGGGAATTATCTATTTAGATAAGTAATCTACCACTGCAGTAAAGCTCCAAAAAGAGCTTAGCGAAACTGCTACTGGGTGAATCAATGAGGGAGTGGTAGTACAGTAATATGGACGACCAAACTCAAAGTGCTAGTCGTAAAATTTGTCGGACCTCCACCACGGACCATATCAAGACGGATATCGACATCAAAGTGCCCAATTAAACAGTAATTACAGCGGTTTTCAAAAGTCCATGGAAAATGGCAACATTTGTCGAACAGCCTAGCCGTCACGTGTCCAGGACCCCAAATGTATCTGTAGCTATGTAATACTAGTTTTTTTTTTTTTTCCGTCGCAGCCTGAGACCAGTCACTAGTATGTCGTCGCCATCCCCAACTCGGGATGTTGAGGATGACTCAGAGGCTGAGCAGGTATTCTCCATTTCATTGACTGTCTATTCGAAGGTCAAGAAGACATTGTGAGGTAAATCTACTTCGAAGGAAGAGAAGTCGATGAAAATGAAGGAACTCTCATTCGTGGTCAAGCCCTCAAACTATATCAATTTTTTGCAGAGTATGCTCCAAAAGCATGGCCAGGACAACTATGAGGTCACGGGGAAGAAACACTATCCATTTAGATATACTCTACCAAAGACAAAGGGGTATTTCTATTTATTCTTGTCTCACAACTCCAAGTCAGACTAACACTGACTGTAGGCAACGGACTGTGGATGCGATTGATGTTGACAACATTGCCGATTACCAGGAGATGGTGACGAAAATCACTGAAAGCAAGCCATCTACCATCAAGATTCTCATCGACATGCGACACATCCAGAAGCTGCCCCACATGCAGGCTAGCGGCTCTGGAAATAGCTCAGACTCTGGAGAATCTTCTGGTGGTGTTGACAAGGTGCGTTGCTCATTCTGTTTGACATATGACGCTCAAGAGACTGCGTACTATTTTTTTCTAGGCAAAATCTCATTCTGCGAAAGCTGAGTACGATAACCGCTTGGCTCGATGGCGCATCAAGCTTCAGCAGAAGTACAAGAATGAACACGATAATGGGTTGACATATGTTGGGCCCCTTGGAGCTATTCCCCTGACGCAGCCAATGATTCTTGATTGGGCTCATGCCCTCGAGGAAGGCCATGCAACTCTATCTGTTTCATCCAATATCGATTCGTTCAACCCTGCGAATAAGGCCCCCATTCTCCATGCGAAAAGAGGTCCAGCACAGTTACTGCCAGCGCCAGCCATTGATATCAACTCCTTGACGTCCGTTTTTTTGATTCAAACTCTTGCCCAATCGGGCCTTCTCTCTTCACCTGCAGGTACCACAACCCTGGCCAATTCATCTACATCCGTGCATGCGCCCGCCCCATTGAGTCCTCAGACTCCAACTCGGAAGAAGAAGTTGTCACTGCAGCTCGTTCCCTCTCCGTCGCACTTGACACGTTACCTCGAGCATGCTGAGGTGCACTTAGGTGTTTGCCATGCACTAGCTTACAAGACCTCCCTGCAACTCAATGGGATTGGCCCGGACATTCTTCCAGATGTCGATGACAAGTTCCTTTCCGAAATCGGCATTTCCACAGGTGATGTGATCTGTTACGGCCATAACAGATTATACGGGTAACATCTCTCATCTTATCATGTGACTCGGATCACGTGACATCCCGTTTCTTTCCATGCTCACGTGACTAGATCACATGACCACCTCTCCCTTTATGCATTCACACCCTTTATCCAGGACATTCGTCATACACGGACATTTGGTCTGGTAGAGTAGACTGTTTCTGAATTATTCCCTTTATAGATATATGACTCTCACGGTAATTACCGTCATGCTTCTTCTTCCTCCCTTCTCTTCCATTTGATGCACAGGTTGCATCCTCATGTTATTCATTTCCGCTATGCTTCTCAGCTTCCATTCCAACATGCGGATTTAATTACCGCTAGTCTAGACCTAGATCTAAGATAGGGTACAAACATGTATAAACTATGTAGAATGCTATATAAACCCAGAGGCTAGCACCGAGGATTTCCTCAGTCTAGTTCTCTTGGATTTCATCCTCCAAAGAGTCCCACTCGTCCTTTTCTTTACCCTTCTCATGGGCCACTCACTGGGTACTTCCCCCGGTAGAAGCCACCACTCAACCATCAGCTGTTGCTAGGTGCTAGTACACCTTGGATGCTGTTGAGTCTCCCTATATCATAGTTATTTCTCACTAGTTTAGTTGGTTGTTGTGATGTCGGCCTGAGCTCAGTCATTTTGCTTTTGGTTGCTTTCACTAGAACTAGACTTTTAACCACAGTTTCACCCTTACGTTACGACAACCCTGCCGATGCTCGCAGAGCGCGTCGGCACACCACGGACACACCTCGTGTCATGAGCACCAGAAGATCCTAGTTGAGGGGCCCGCTTAGAAGATGCAGGCACCCCGTACGCTTCCACAGGTCATCCCTCATCCTACCAATAGAGTTGGAGGAGTTACAGAACGAGCCTTTCCGGAGTCTCCCATATACTTGCAGAACAGATAGGAGCAGGCGGATGTTTAAAAGCCCTTGGAACGGTACGCCCGATGCATGGAGAGCCCACCAGAAGATCTACAGATTTCGGACGGATGCCGCACGTCACCTTGACGGCATCGTCACACCAGAGTAGAATTCGCCAGAGCTTAGGACCCTCTGAAGACTCTCGAAAAGAGTACAAGAAGGCGGACACCTTGGTCCCTTCTCATCACCTTCATTACGCCTTGCTACGGCGCGAGATAGAAGACAGTTCACTTCCTGAGGCGGCGACTAGTTCGTTCGCTTATGGGTCAGAACCCAAGGCTATTCTTGTTCCAGCTTTAGGGGGCATGATGAGTGTTTAGAGTTCATGCCTGAACATGCACACAATGACGTAAAACTGTTCACTTCATTCACTTTCCGCTGCTTGCCAGAGAAGCATCGGCACCAGAAAAGGGGTTATTACCAAATCCGACCAAAAGCAGTTCGGAGCTATGCTCTATAAAGAAACACCTACATGGCCACAACAGGAAAGCTTGGAGATAGTGCTATGTCTCCATTCCCACCCTAGATCCGGAGAGGACCGACTGGGAACGGTTCAATCTAGATCGCTATGAGAAGAATATAGAAGAGAGGCACCTAGATTCATCAGATCTGATTATACGGAAGATTCACTACCTCACCTACAGCTTATGCCGGAGACAAATGGCAGGGAAATACGTAAACGGGAATACGTTCCCACAGAAACTAGGTACCCGGGCTCAATCAAGGAGACCACAGAGGTACCACACAGATATAGCAGTACCAGTTGAGATCGTGGCATTGCCCGATCGGAAGAATAACAAAATCGGACGGGAATTGAAACTACCTGACCAGCAAAGCCATATAGTAAGGGCAAGACGTAGGCCCGCCAAGAATCAGCATATCGCTTGATGCGATCGGAAGTGGCACGAAGAGTCACTGTGCCGCAGATCCAGATTTTACAGAGTAGAGATCTCGGTCGAAGATGAGATTGAACAGAGGAGCCAAGACGGTCATTAATCCGAGAGAGGCTCAAAAAGGGTAAAGCAAGGTCTTGATGAAATAGCTCATGACACTTGCAGGAAAACGAAGAAGATTGATCGCACCTAGAGAAGCGGATCCCAACTGAACGGTATTGTCACCGTTCACCACCCCTTATGTCACGGGAAGGTGGAGCACCTTAACTCCGATACCCACATTATGCGCAATGACAAACAGGCACGTCTAGCCGACGAAGAAAAGTATGAAGTAGCGGTATAGTACCAACACTCCACAGAAAAGTTGTCGGAATTATGGTATCCCGATATGGGTTATCCTATACCATAACGTTTCCTTTGAGATATACGTTACCCATATTCCTTTCATTCATTTATCTGTTTCACTTATCCTTTG
>JBBPMQ010000148.1:0-41906 GCA_038090375.1 Boletus rubroflammeus | reverse complement strand
GTCCTGTTGCTTTTTGTTCTTTTCGGCACTAGGAAACAACGAAACAAAGCGAGGACGCCGTACCGTAACGATGTAACAACAAGCAAACAAGCAGGGAAGGCAAGAACCCGAGGAAACGTAACGATATTACAAGTACAGGCAGTGGGGGGAGGATATGCAACTCCACGCTCGCACTCGGTCACTTCACCAACCTTGGGATCAAGTCGAACCTGTATTTTTTTTTGGACAAGTAGCCAACTGACAAGTCGAGTTCTACACAAACACTAGCCCGTTCCGAGGGAAAATGCTCTTACGCACGCCTCGCGTGGTGCGAGGGGTGTGGGACTCTGTATACTCCTTGGATACCTCGTTACATGGAGGCCCTGGGGAACTTAAAACCTCAAGGGTTGGGATTGTTGGTCCTGGAGGGGGCTGATTACGTGTGCCAGGTATTTCTGACGGTGTTGGATGATAGTTTCGAGCGGCGCAGCTTGCTAGCGATATATCTGTCTAGTTGTAGTCGGTGATCGATCTTCTTGTTGCAATGGTTTCAGCAGGGTAGGTAGTTCCGCGGATAACTCTTTCGCATCGGAGGACCCAGATTAGGTGGGCTGCTTCTGAGATGAGAATTTGGAGGCTCCAGGTTGTGGCGGGGGTCGTTAGGTATTGTGGGTGCCAGGGTTAGCGAGCCGCAGCCTATGACAGACCCGATGGTGATGGGTGGCCATGGGTGGGAGTTGTGGGACCAGAGGGTTTTCGTGAGGTTTTACATTCCGGGCTGCAGCAGTCGAAGAGGATGTGCTCGAGTGATTCCGTTGAGTTATCGCATCCTCGGTGGTGGCAAAGGGCTCGCATGGTGTATTGGGGGTTCTGGATGGCGGCCCAAAAGTCGCCAATCTTCAGGGCGTTATGAATAGGAAGAGTTGGACGGTTTGCGTATGGATTTGAGCGTCCGTTTCCATGGAGTTGGAGAGGAGGTGTATTTTGTTAGTCCGTCCATAGCGTAGCGTGAGTCGGTCGCTATGGTCAGCGGGACCGCTGGGTCTACCTTTTGGATGGCGATCAGGATAGCGGCGATCTCGCCGGTTTGGTTTGAACAGGGATTTTCGTCGAGGTTTCGAGGGCCGCTGCCGCAAGGTTGGCGTTTTGTTCTGTACCTTTTTCGGTACTCAAGGTGTGACGCAACAAATATTCTCAACTGACAACCCGCGACGCTCACCGGCCTGAGTCGAGATGGATGACTCCGCTAATGCGAGCGACGGTCTCGACGCCATTGCCAACTTACTCACTGAACTCTCTGTCAACTCTTTCGATATCAACCTCCATGTCCAACACATCAATCTGGCCCGCTCTCTTGACATGGATGCACAGGTCCTCGTAGCTCAAGAAATGGCTGCAAGCTACCTTGCAGTCGGGGAGGACGTGTGGCTACCCCTCATCGAGGCAAAAACGTCCTCTGCGAACCTGGAAAACCCGGCCGATGTCTTGGAGGTGCTGGAGCTGTACGCACGCGCAGAGGCTGACTATCTATGTGCGTGAGGATTCCCCATCGTGAAACTATATGTTGAACGGCTGTTACAGCTATTCCTATCTTACAGAAACACGTCGAATTCTTGGTCGACCGTCATGCCTATTTCACAGCGCTCGAGGTGCCACCAGACGAGTTAGGGGATTACTTCTCCACCGCATGGACCCGTGAGGCCATTTCGGAGGTCGTTTCTAAAGGTACTGGACATCTTACAAAGGTAACGACTTCCCTGGTACGATATAGGGTGATCTGACGTTAGGCTGAAAGAGTCGGTACCTCTGGGAGCTGCAAAGAGACTGGGAACTTGAAATGATCGAGGCGGCTTCTCAGACCGAAAGGTGCGTGTGGCTCTCTGAATATTATATGTGCTTATCGCGAACGACAGACCCGAACTTATCCAACACGTCGAGGAACTCCATCTTGCGCGCCTTCAGCAACCGCATGCAGGTCAGTCCCGGCAGCACCTATTCGCTTTCATTCGCTATAGCTAATCCTCTACTCAAAGGTCACGAGGATACGTATCAGTCGTACTCCTCATTCACAACAACGTACAAACCGGCGACGGAGTACGAATCATTGCTCGTCGCAGCTTCGAAGCTACGTTCCCGTGCTGTCAAAGTATACGAGCGGCGCGAACCCTCAGAACTCTCCCTCGTAAGGAGATATTCCGTCAATTTTCCATCTTTGTCTTAACCGATGTTTTGGTTCAAGACTTCTTTCGAAGCATATATGCAGTATCTTGCATCAGAACGAAAGGGTAAATCCCCAGATGTCTTTATTGTTATGGGATTGTACGAACGGTCGATTGCTGAGGCTGCGAAGCGTCGTTTCGCCGGAGAAGGGAGCGCAGAGCAAACGCTGCGCACACTTTGGCTGGGTTATATTGATTTTCTGGTACGTTAAAGGAAGGGTTCCCTATTTCAGGTTCTCGTTCGACTGATGTGTTATCATTTCGACCAGCGAGGGCAAGAGGTAGATGAAGGTGACCTGGCGCGCACAGTTGAACGTGCCCCAAGAAGTGTACCCGGCTCAGGTGAAGTGTGGGCACGGTATATCCGTTATTTGGTGTGTCGTGACATGGTCTACTGCCCAGCTTACGACTAACGGTGGCATAACAGGAACGAAGAGCAGAAGCTGAGCCAGAGGATGCACCAATGGATGGTACTGAATCGATATCTGGTATTTGTTTCGTGATGCACAAACTTCTTGGTGGATCGTCTAAGTATCCGAGCAGATGCCTACCAACGCGCGCTTTCTACGAACCTTTTCACCAAAACAAACCCGAAGGGACCTGACCTGGATCCTGAGCAAATTATACCCCTGGTCCTTGCCCGCGCTGGTGCCGAGAAACGGGCAATTGAAGCTGGAAAGGGAGATGAGAATGCCTTTAGCACCTTAGTCAAGGTTGCAGAAGACGGTCGTGTGATGGTAAGACAAGGTAGGTAACGGCAAATAGAATTAGATTTGATCATCTTGACGCGATTCGCTTTTAGCTTCGAAGGCCGGAGACCAACGATTCAGGCTGGAGAAATTCCTCTCTGAACTAGTGTGTTTTCTCTTTATTTCTTTCGGACGGGATGGTGGCTAACGTCTTGGATATAGTATTTAAGCCTTGCAGATGTTGCAGACGCGGCTGTCGCTGTATGGGCATCTGCTGCTGCGCACTACAAGTCCAGCTGGGCGGTATGGGTGGCTTACACTGATGTCCTCATGTGGGTGTCCACTCACAACTATGTTCTTGGCTGATCAGCACTCATTTATGATTTCACAGCCGAACAGATCGGCATGACGCCGCGCGATCTGCTTTCCAAGATGTTAGTACTAAAAATCTCGATTATCCTGAAGCGCTCTGGGATGCCTGGCTCAGTTTTGAGCATGCGCATGGCTCTCTGGCCTCGCTTGAGGATGCCCTTGTGCGCGTCGAGCGTGCAAGAACCCAAGTTGAAGCAAGACGGATGAGGGTGAGTGAATCCTCACGCCGATTTATTCTACACGTCACCGGTGTCCCTTTCACAGGAGGCACAGAAAGCATACACTCAGTACGCCATGGAGCAGCACGCCGCATCTGCGTCTGTCACATCTGTCCCTGTGAACGTAACCCCTGCTGCGTCTGGTGACGGGATGGATGTTGATGTTCCGACTACCTCCGCCCAACCTCAAGGGAAACGCAAAGCAAGTGAGGAGCCTGAAGTCGACGGCGGTGCTAGTAAGAAATTGCGAATGGGTATGATCTGATTTTATAACTCTGCTTTTATCTCGATTGATTGTTCTCGGTTAGAACCTCCAAATGCGCCGCTTAAGAGGTATGTCTGTTGTACAGAAGGTAGGAATTTTGATGTTGATTTGTCTACTCGATGATCGAAGGGATCGCGAGAATTGCACTGTTTTCGTTGCCGATTTACCAGCTGGTACCAGCGGGGAACAGCTCAAGATACTTTTCAAAGATGTGCGTGTTAGATTAGAGGAACGAGGTACACCATGCCAAACTAACTGGGCAGTGCGGAGAAATACGTGAAATCAAAATCACCAACATGCCAGAAACGCTTGTTGCAACTGTTGAATTTGCTGCGCGGGTGCGTGATTCCGGCGGTTTAGAAGCCACAATTTTAAATCTTTGCACAGGAAAGCATCCCTGCTGCGCTCACGAAAGACAAGAAACGCATAGAGGGGACGGAAGTCAACGTACACCTTGCATGGCGTTCGACTTTGTACGCGACAAACTTTGCCGAGAAAACAGATGATGCTGCCATTCGCGATCTGTTTGGACAGGTTCGTCTTCCTGATTTATCATTTCCTCTCTAACATTGCTGCCAGTATGGTCTTGTATTCGATGTCCGGTGGCCGAGCAAAAAATTCAAGGCGACCCGCCGGTTCTGCTATGTGCAATTCACGTCGCCAGCAAGTCTGCCACAGTCATGGGTTGATTTATGCTGACATAATGGGCAGGCTTCTGCGGAGAGGGCACTCGAGTTACACGGTCATGAAATTGAGCCTGAACGGACACTGAGTGTCTATATCTCGAACCCAGAGCGAAAGAAAGAACGAACCGACGCTGATGTGGATGAGCGAGAGGTGTACGTTGCAGGTCTTAATAAATTCACCAACAAAGAAGACCTCCAGAGGGTATTTTCGAGGGTGAGCTCCCTATTTCAATTTGGCTTTTGGCACTCATCTGAGCGATGCATTTAGTATGGACCTATCAAGGATATTCGTCTGCCAGAAGAGAAGAATGGCCAAGCAAAAGGCTTTGCATTTGTTGAATTCGAAAATGAGGTGCACTTTACATATTTGGTGTTCTTGCGCGTGGATCTAATCGTATTCAGGCCGATGCCCGTGCTGCTCTCTCCGCAAACAACTATGAGCTTAAGAAGCGACGAATAGCTGTGACCCTTGCAGATACACGCGTACGGTCAAAAAGCCGGTAGGTCTTGTGCTTGAAGAATGCGAGGCGGATTTGATTGTTGACATCTAACAGGGAAGGATGGGCAGAAAGTGGACTTGGTCGACGTGCAGAAACCCGGAATCGCTCCGTCCGTATTCGCAACTTGCTTCCGGGTACGCAGGAAGGGCTCCTGCACCAAGCACTCGAGAAATACGCAATAGTGAGCCGCGTCGAGTTTTTTGGCGATATTAGTGAAGCGGTCGTCGAGCTGGCAAATGCTGCAGTAAGATTTCATTACTACGAACATGTTTTTGGACGCGTGCATCGGCTGACGGACACGACTAGGAAGCAGGCAAGCTGCTGTTGCGGCCAGAGCCGATTGTTTTCAATGGTGTCAATTTGGAGATATCCGAGCAAGCATTGTCGAGTTCGACTCGAGCCCAACCAGCGACGGCGGGCTTGTTCGTGCCTCGCACAGCGGCCTCGAGGCCCAGAGCGGGTCTGGGACGTGCACGCAAGCCCGGTATCGGTGCGGCGAAACCTCGGGGTGACGCCGCCAATGACAGGCAAGAGGCTGCGAAAGCTGGAGGGAAAGGACAGGATGATTTCAGAAAGCTGTTGGGTTGACAGATCCGGTTTAGTATACGTCCCACAAGTGTATCGGATCGATCTGGCCTCCGCAGTTAACCAAATTTGGGTACCGTGCACGTGTCCTACTGTCTTGGTCCGTGCGCGAGTCGCAAAACGTATATATACCCGTGCTCGACTAAGTGAATCCTTACCACTCTGGCCTTTTGGCTTAGATCAAGTGTAGTATCTGTTCTTAATAGTTTAACCACTATTATGAGGGCATCGCCCTCATTTTTGGTTATCAAATTTTTGACACCCTTGTACCCTGTGAGCTCTGCTTGCAACTCCGGGGGCGTGATGACCTTGCTACTGCACTCACCGGCTTGTGTCGTCGGGGGATTTTCCTTTGCTTGTGTCTTTTTCTTTGCTGTCTCTCCATCTAGTGTCACTTGGCACTAGCCCGGGATTCAGCAAACAGAAATCACTGGTGGAACAGCGTTCATCACTGCAGCTTTCTACTAGAGCGTTTCTGATACCCCCGAGTGGGTCGTGTCCCCTCTGGAACGTCATGGATCGCGCTGTCGAACGAGACATTGTCCCCGGGGGATGTGCAAGGCTCATGGTATTCGAGCTAGTACGGTATGATCGTTTACGGTGCTACGCAGGCATGGGACGGTTTCAACAGAGGCAGATAACCTGGGATAGTGTTTTGAACGCTCTGAACATGTTCAGCTTTCTTCCTGTGTCTCCGGAAGCGATTTCTCCAACATAGAAATCCACCGTCTTCCTGAATAACATCAGGCCCAACGCGCGAGGCCCAGCGTGTCGCAGCCTAGAATCTCTTGCCAAACCTCGGGTATACCTTCTTCTTCACACCCTACTTGCATTCCATTGTCTCTCAGGACATAGTACTCTCGCCCTGGGGTCTGCACAACAGCTACCGCAGCATGCAACGCTTTACCCTTTGAAGTTGTGAAATGGACGCTCTCTATGTGGTGGTGACTGCACGGATCAGCGTAAAAGTGCACAACGATATGAAACGTCGCGTACGCTGGAAGGTACATGTTCACTGTATTCACGGACCGTCCCGCGCCAAGCGCATCATTACCGGGCAAACCGGCAAATTCTTGAGCCATTGCGCTCGTGGACATCCATTTCCCGCTTATGCTGACGAACAACGCTTGGTGAGGAAGTCCTCGACCCGATGAACTTGGCGCCTACCCATTTGCCACGACGCTGGCCAAAATGTACCTCTCAGCGACGCTTCTCTTGACGATACTGTCTACATCCTGACCTTGAACGCGGCGCAACCATGCTTTGCTGATTCCCCGGTGATAGTCCTCGGTGTTTGACCATTTCACGCACTCCAGGAGCGAGCATGGTCCCGCATCCAGTGGCGCTCGCGAACGCTGAGAAATCCATGCCGTCCAATCGGCGCGTAGACAATATCCAAGCATGTTCTCCCCTTGCGACGAGGGGGATTGGCCAATGACTTCACACGTCGCTTCAAGCACGTAAAAACTGCAAGACTCGCCGGTGCCATCGTCCTGTGCAACGACCTGCCAGGTTTCGCCTTTGACGACCTCCCGAACGTCTCGAATGACGCATTTCGACCACTTTGATGCATCGTGACCGTACGCACCGACCGAAATGGCGAACCACATCCGAGTTAAAACAAATCTGGTACGCATTCAGATAGGACTCGTATCGGTGTCTCTGGAACCCTATCTCGTGACGAACCGAAGAGCAACATCGACTTGCTTTTCATCATCGGGGCTGGTCCAAAGGTGCTCGGACAACGGATCGTATCCCATCGAGTTGGTGTATTGGCCAAGGAAGGACTGCTTGAATGCGTGACGTCGTTCAGAAACTTCAATCGTGCGGAATCGAAGATACGGCCAAAGGTTCGTCATATTCCTTGGATGCTGCTCGAGAATAGTATCCAATCGATGGCCAGGGTAGTTCCTCGATAATACGTGTGTAGCGGAGAGGTAAACTGTCGCGGACAAGGCATGGCGACGTGATCATGATGCGGAGTCATTAGCTCAGAAAAATGTTCCCTACCTGCATACCGGAATGTTCTCGATACAAGCCTACATGTTTGTCTGTCTCCTGGGGAAAGTGCGCTTAATATGATGGCCCACCGGTATACCCACTTCCGTTCAGATGCCTTTGGAGGGAAAGAAATATAGGAAAGAACAGGAGGAGGCGTTGCATGAAAGTTGAAAACAAGGGGAGAGTCAACTGCTCTTGGTATGACGGAGACGACTGGGGTTCGTGAAGGTTCCCTATTTGCTTGGTCGGGTTCCACGGGTTTGGGTCTCGTAATCACCACCAACGGCTTGAACCGCCCAGGGCCATCAGTGGTCTGACAGGGTACAGCGGAGCTTTTGCTTGAGCCGGAGGGCTGCTTCGCGAGGGTCGAGGCACTGCCATGGAACGTCCTTTTAGGCTGCGCAGGCAGTTTTGGGATTTTGAACACTGAGGTATCGACAGGCAACGCTTGCTGGAACGTGGAGGTCCTCGGAACTGGAGGTTCGTGCGCTGCATTAGTCGCGGACTTGAGGGATGTCCTAATCCGTTTTGGGGGGGCAGAGACGTCTATATGCGCCGGTCTTTTCGTGCCTGAGGTAGAAAGTGCAGGGTTCCGGACCTCATCTGAAAGCGTGGTGGATGGCACTGCAGTCGCATTCCGACTAGCCTGATCATTTGAAGGTGTGGTCGTTTCAGGAGCGGCAGCCTCCGCGAGCCTCTGCAAGAGTGCGGCCTTGCTTAGCTTTGAATAGCCAGTAATCCGCCGCCCTTTACACAAGGCTTTGAGCTGGGGAACGGTAAGCTTGGTGAGGTCTGACGGAACGGACTCGGAGGGACCAATCGAAGCCATGGCAATCTGAGCAGTGATGTGGAAGTCACTAACAGGCGCATCTAAGTACATACATTCAAGTCTTGTGCTCTCGGACCCAACTTTGAACCGTGAAACAGCCCATCAACTCGTTGACGTTTAGTCCATTGTCCCCCAGCTTCCTGGCAGTTGGCTTTCGTCGTTTCCGTCCTTCACTCTGGATTTCCTTCCACAACGGATCATGTACGTGTTTCGCATAAATCCAATCAGGGGCCAAGGGAGCCCGTCGCTTCTCCTGGACAGAGTATGTGTGACGAGTCATGCAAAGTGTACGATGAGCTGTTACCTTCTCAGCGGCTACTCGTCGTTGCTGTTCCCTCAGCTCTTCAGCCAACGAAGGGAGGATACGGATAATGCGACGCTCCACCAGAGGGCCGTACAAGTCTTCTGGATCGTCGTCAATATCGTTGGTCGCGTCTTGGTTAACTCGGGATTGGATTGCCGCTCCATCGGCTGGCCTCACTTGCCGTTCCCGTTCATTGGTAGAACTCGCAGCACGCACGTGGGGCGGCGCCTCCACAACAGATTTGGGCCTGATCGCCTGATCATCTGAAGAGGGTGCTTGCGATGCTTGAGAAGTGGCGCGTGAGGTAGGTTCGGAGAAACTGGGAGGCGTAACTTCGACTTTCATCTCGACGTCATCTGTAGAGGATGTCGCTGGGACAGTAATGAGGAACTTTCGTGCACTCTTGCCCTGATGTAAAGGGGTTGGGGAAGAAGGTGATATCTTCTTCTCTTGCGGGGTGAACTTGGTAGGAGTAGTGTCTGTCATTTGTACATCGGTGTCTCTCGGTTGCGCTGGGCCTGGCTGCGGTTGTACATGGGGTCGATTCGCTGCAGACGGTTTTGTTCTCTTAGCAGAAAGAATGCGCTTCACCGGAACTGCCTCTGTCGACTCTCGTCGATCATTTTTCTTATTTCGTTCCCGGTCGTTCAAAAGTCGCGCATCCACCGCGGTGTTCTGCACAACACTCATCAGACGCGTCGAAGGGCTCCAAATCGTGAATCGCCACACACCGGTTCCTGTTTGACACGAACGTCTACCGTCGAGGCGACGCTGGCTGTAGATGTGGATGTGGATGTGGTGATGTCTGTGACGGATGGACTATAACTCGATGTCAAGCTCTTCCTGTCCTCGCGCGAATCAGAGGATACCGTCGGTTCACGGCTAGACATCGCGCTCGGGGTTTCCGAGGCGCCTTTCTTGCACCGTCGGCACGTCCAAGCGCTGAGACCGTTGGCGGTGTCCCCCACATTCGCGGCGCGTATGCGTCGAATGAGTTCCTCATCCTCGACGGGGGGCATATGGCACCCTGTGCGTGGTATCGATAAGACGATCTGTGGTGTGTTGGCGACATACTGTGGTGCCAGGTCTTGTTACATCCTCGACAGGTCAACAGAAATGCCTGTGGACCACTGCTGGTCTGCTTGCACCGTTGACAGGACGACATGTAGGTACTATGTTGGGGTTAGGGTTTAACAGCCAGCAACTCTGTCAAAGACCATTAGTACCGTAACTCAGACATAACCATGGCAGACTCGGATGAGCGTATCCAAGTCGCAAGCGCGTTCGTGCTACAATCACCACCTGGAGAGATCAACGACGTCCTCAACGGTTCGTGTTCACATACGACCCTCGATCTGCTAACAAGTACTAACGAAACACGCTCTGATGTGACGCGTAGACGTGCGTGTCATAGTCAACGACGACGATATCCTGGAATATGGCCTCCTTCCTGCTCTCAGAGACTACAATCTCGCACAGTTCATCCTGGTAGATGTGCCGGATGCGGATCATCAGGTAGACTCTATTCACATGCTTTCATCGAGTCCTCGCACATTATCATCGCCCCCTTTTCAGACCATCGTCAGTGATGTCGCGCGGATACAGGACAGTGACGGAGAGGAAGAGACAGAGCGGTTCTTGGATCCACGTTCCAAGACTTCTTTCAGATTCGATCACCTGAGGCTGGCAAGTATATTCGATTCGCAACCGCGAGCGTGTTCGATACTCAATCCACCGTATTATGTCGTTAGGAAGCATCTGATCCTCGCCCAGAGGAACCCGATCGGGCGGCTGAACCACTCCGGTAAGCTCTTGGCCATGCTGTCCCAAGACTGTTCTAAGAGCGAGCAAAGTGCTGCCCTCGAATCCGCAGCGCTCTCATACCTCGCTGCGCACTATATCGATGGCGTAGCTGCCATCTTTGCATCCCAACCACCCAGTCATTTTACAGTTCAAATCGTTTCCAATAAATACAACCCGGCCAATTTTTGGTTCGTGATCATCTTCGACGATGTCGCTTTTCGTTGGCTCATCATAGAGGCAGGTCAGGGAGATGGCGTTCTCAATACCAGATCGACTTTGCGGAGTCAAAAACAATTCAGGGAAGAATTCTTGCCAATGTCCACTACTATGAACAAGGAAATGTACGATCCATCTCGATCGTCCTGCGAATAGCACGCCCAAGCTAATTCATGCATAGGTCCAGCTGGAAACATCACACGTCCTCTCGATACAGATACCACCTGCAATTGCCAATGCATCCCCGGACGCAGCGGCAAACAAGATATTCGCACTGATCGAGGCAGAAGAAACACGGTTACAAACGTCACTGAACGACTCGTACCACGAGATGAGCGAAAAGGCATTCAAGGGCCTCAGACGTGCGCTTCCACTGACGAGACAGAAGATCGACTGGGATAAGGTATGTTTGTTCCGTACTTGGTGGGAACTATTTACCCAATGCCTTCAAGGTGACGGGATACAAGCTTGGCGCAGAGCTCACGGCAAGCAAAGGCGCCTTTGCCACTGCACCGTGAAATCTGCGACGGTGTGCTTTCATTCTGATCCAATCTGGTTGCCAAAGTCCCGCAGATTGAGGTAATGAAGATCTGTGAGATGTATTCCAATATTAGACCGCGTTCTCTGACACGTCAAGGTAGGAACAGTGAGGTCGACTTGACAGCATGAGATAGGATTACAGATACAAGAAGACACGAAACCAAGAATATCGTAGATTATTTTTCCCATCATAGCTTCCCCTTGAATTGGTCCTCTGTCACACCTTTACCCATCGCTGCTGTCGACGAGATCCCACCTGTCACGGTCTTGATCAGACCGTCGGCGTAGTCAGCGCCACTCCACTGAACAAGAGTTAGCAAAGACCGATGACCTATGCAAATGGTGACGAGCGTACCTTCTGATGCGTCAACACGTCGCAACCAAGTTCTCGCTCCTTGCGCTGCACAATCTCGACGTAGGCTTTCATGCCCTCTTTTGCAAACGTACTCGCGAAAAGATCGCTAATGTATGCGCTCGAGTGCAGACCACCGAGCTTGGATCAGATCGAGTCAGTACATCGTCTGCTGCCCAACGCTCGCATAAACCTACCGTGATGAACTGCCAGCAGAAACCAAGCTTGCCGAGTTCCCAGACAAAGTCTTTCATGTCTTTGGTGTTGAGACCAGCGGCCTCCCAATTGAAGGAAGGGCTGAGGTTGTACGCAAGCCAATGACCGGGACGCATGGCATGCACACCGTGTGCAAACTCCCGCGCTTGAGCAAGGATTGGTTTTCCCGTCTCCATCCACAAGGCGTCGGCGTACGGCGCATACTCGATGGAGTGCATGATAGCGCACTTGGTGCCACCCTGGTACCGGTAGTACCCTTCGCGGGTTCTTGGCGTGTCCCAGTTCCAATAAGGAACGTTCCTCAACCGAAACTCCTTCTGAGCGATGGCGACTGCCTGGGGGTATGACACGTGCGACACCCGGTCTAGGAACTGCTGTACGGTGTGTTGCGGGGTGCCTTGCGAGACGAGGGCATTCCCCAACGTCTCGGAAAAGAGTTGGAGATTCGCAGAAGCGACCCAAGCATCCTCGACGGCTTGAAGATCATCACCCGACTTGCCCGCTGCCTCTGCATCGAGCATGACGGTGGCGAGCGACGGTAACGACGGATTCGTCGAGCCAAGGATGAACGGGTGGTCTCGATCGTCAATGTTGGACGAGATCAACGTGGCCGCCTCCGAGTCCGTGCGTGAGATGATGACGTTCTCGACGCCCATGATGTCAAACTGGAGTCGAAGCGCGACAAGGCGGTTGATGTGCTCCGCGACGGGCACGAGCACCTTGCCGGCCATGTGCCCGCATTTTTTAGTTCCCGGCGCTTGGTCCTCGATGTGGATGCCCGCCGCACCTTTCTCGACAAACATTTTTGCAAGTTTCATCACGGCGGTGAGACCACCGTGGCCGGTATCGGCGTCTGCGATCAGGGGACGGAGGTAGTCGATGTATGGAGTTGCCGCAAGCTCGGCGTCGGTCATGCGAGACCGCGCTTCGCGCTGTTTGCGATCGTGGAACAGCTGGGCCATGAAGAGGTGCTCGACCTTGTTCGGTACGGTGTTGGATGGGTAATCTAAATTCCCGCAATACGTCAGGACACGAATCGCGTTTCCCGAAGCTCCGTTCTCGGGACTCACCGGCGAGGTCGGGACCTGGTTCGTGCGTGCTGGACGCCGTCGAAGACGACTGCCATCCGGAGACGTAGACGGTCTCGAGGTATTTCGCCATCTGGGTGACCTGCACTGGATCGAGCCTTGTGCGGACATGCATGAGCAAAACGAACAACTGCCGACTCGTAAAACAACTCACGCGCCATAGGTATGAGACGGCGTCTGGTTCTTGGCATGTTCAGACAAGAGCGCGAAGAGCTTCTTTCCCTGAATGTCAGAGGGATATTGGATTGGGATCGATCCTCTCTTGGTAACGACCTGGGCAGCGGTGTAGGGTCGCTTCGTGCGCGCAAAGCGAGGGCTCTGATTGGGAGTGGGAATGTGCGTGATTACCACTGGTGAGAAAATAGGGGTCATACCTTGAACCATTGTTCGACTTGGGCTACTTCAGCCAGGAAAGCGGCGCGTTCGTGGCTGGTCATTGGACGGCGATGAGAAATGGGGGAGTGAGCAAAGTTGACAGAGCAGACTGTCGAGTCATATTAATCTGGCCCAGCGGCGGGCGGTCTCGCATGTGATTCCACCAATGACCATCTGTTTTCGCAAATCCGCACACCCTCCACCAAAAAATTCAAGCGTACCGGCGTGCCAAAGACTCGTGATTACGCATTATCTCCCTCGTGGAAGTGGGTACATGTCGTTACCAGCTACCAGGTCAGGCTGAACTTTAATAAATATGATGCCACGCAACGTTACGTGGTACACTTGGCGTGTCTTGCCATACCCAACATCAGAAGCAGCATCAGCATCTATAGTACTCAGTCACCCGGCGGAGTCATCTGCGATCACCATCGTAGACTAGGCCAGCTAGCCCGTAGCGCACCACGAACGCTAATACACTCCCGGTAACCTATTCATTCATGAATTTCGCCACGCCGATCGCATCGGTTCAACCACACTCACTTGGGTAGCCATCAACACCTGTACTAGGCGTTTCTCGGACATCGGTCCGAAGCGCACGAGGAAGAAATTCAGGATGGTCAAGTTGGTGGCCTCGAGGATCCGCCCGTTTTCCGGATGGAGGGTAAGTTCTGTTAAACCCAACGTTGAAAAGACCCGGAGAACGAGGGTGGCCAACCTGGATAGCGGTTCTGTGATCCCAGCTTTCGAGGGATGCAAAAGGTTGGTGTCGCGATCAAATCTATCAATCAAGGAATGGATACGATGTGATTGTCAGATGGGTCGTCGGAACGAACCTCGGGAGGCGATGCCTAGGGCACCGAACCAATCCAAAAAGCTGTGGACACGACAGGACAAAATTGAATATTTGGGGCAGGAAGAATAAGAGCAACGTCTTTGAGAAGTGACCCTGTATCCCAACGACCGAAAAGGCCATTCCAGTGACATAACAAAGGGTATCGCCGGGGAACGCGCGAGCAGGGTACCTGTTCACGAGTTGGACTCGTCATCGAACGCAGGGAATCGTACCACGCACCAATTGTGGTACATGAATCCCAAGCAGACGCCTAGCAAGGGAAGCATAAAGTATAAGCTGAATAAGTGCCTGCCCACCAACTCGCTACTGCCGTAGGACATCCCGGCGTGCCATGCACCTCCCACGTCTACCTCGGCTTGACTCCCGAGGAGGTGAAGGGGTATCTTGAAATCTACGGGCCACGGAAGATACAATAGGTCGTTCAGGATGACCGACATGGCGATGATGACTGCCTGGCTGACTTCGGAACCGTTGATGCCGGCGAGAATGTTGATGCTGTTGGTGGTGAACGTCGAGAGGAGTGACATGTACAAGTAATAAAGCGGGCCTAGAACAGCGTCAACGATCTGGTGGATCGTTATAGTGGGCACGAACCGAGATTTACCAGCACGCCAAGAAAGCGCCTGAGAGGGATTGGGACGACTACGTGTGTGTTGCCGCCTTCGGCATAGTACACCATGAGCATAGGGATGGCGGCGATGATGGGGATTGGCAGCTTATGGCGCCATCGGATATCAAAGACGTCGTCCAGGAATCCCAGTATAGTGGCCATCAAGAGCGAGAGCAGCGAGGAGAGGTATACTGACAACTAGACTCGGCATTGTAACGACATATACCAAATTGGAACGTGACGTCTCACCTCATGGTGGAGGGAGGCGACGCCCTGAAGGCCTTCGAGGGTCTTTCGGCTCTGTGGAAGGCTCCCGACGGTGTCGGAGAAGGGAAATGGAATGAAGAGAATCAACAAGAGGATGTATATGGAGGCGCAGACGAGGCCCTGGCTCTCCGGTCTGTGCGTGCTCAGTCAAGGACAAGGATGGATTCGTCACGGAAAGCTTACATCGGGTCTTGATAGACCTTGAGGAGATCCTTTCCCTTGAGGTTCGCCTGGATGAATTTTGGGCCGAGGGCAGGTATCAAGTATAGGGCGGCGAGAAAGGCGAACAGGGAGAAGCCGAGGGAGACGAAGAGGACGGGGAGGGTCGGTGGAGGGTCGAGGAGGGGACGAACGACGAACCAGGCTGCGACGGGGACGAGGGAGAGAAGGAATAATAAACTTGGCAGCGGTCTCGCGGGTAGTGCCATCGTCAAAAGTGCGTGCGTGTCAATGACTGCCTTGCCATTTACGGCTACTACCACCTCGGACGACATCGTGCAGGAAGACGACCTTCCGTTCACCTGGAAGAAACTCGCCCTCGAAAAGGAGGAAGATCAACTCGACGACATCGATCTCGGTAATCACGATCCATCATCCACCCTCGACACCCACTGACCGACCCATCCCAACCCAGTCCAAGCATGGGTCGTAGACATTCCCGACCAAACGCACATCGGTAACATGTTGAGGTGCGACCCAACCGCATTCCCCCTATCGTCCTGATGCGCCTCCCTTCTCAGATGGCTAAAGCAATCCGGACTCGACAAGGACGCACTCTCGCATCTCAAACGCGTCCGGAGACAAGGT
Organism: Boletus rubroflammeus; assembly: GCA_038090375.1. Taxonomy (NCBI): domain Eukaryota; kingdom Fungi; phylum Basidiomycota; class Agaricomycetes; order Boletales; family Boletaceae; genus Boletus; species Boletus rubroflammeus. Next base: position 26,129 of record JBBPMQ010000148.1, on the reverse strand, counting down.
TCCCTCTCCACACTCCTTCTCGACACATCACCAGAACCCCCAGCACTCCCTCCCGAACCCCTCTTGGCCCCACCGTACCAACTCCCCGTCCCATGTCACTCCGCACTGACGCACGCCTCTCTCTCGCTCAAAAACACATTTTGGCCCACCGTCTTTACCCCGAAACGAAAATGGGAACCCGAACCATGGACGAGAGCCAGAGTCCACTGGGCCTCCGACGCCGTCCGTCGTCTCAAAAGGGCTCACGCCAAGATCCCCCAACACGGAGAGGTCAGTCGAATCCACACACGTAGAGTTGGCAGGATCATGCTCAACGTCTCTCCCCCCCCCTTCCCCAGCTGCCCGTCGTCGCACACGTCCCGATACCCTATCAAGACGACAAACAGCTCTCGCGCCCATTTTTCGCGTACGACACGCGCACGTCCGCTAAACACCCCCTCCGCCACGCCGCGCTGCACGTCATTCGCCAAGTGGCAGACTATCGCGCCCAACAGCAACAACCAGCGATCAACACAACACAAAGAGAAACGGTCAAGAATGGCGCGCAGTATCTCTTGACGGGATTGACCCTCTTCATCACGCACGAACCCTGTCTCATGTGTACCATGGCATTACTCCATTCTCGCGTCAAGGAAGTATTCTATCTGGTCCCTATGCCAAAAACAGGCGGCTGCGGCGGTATCGCATGCGTTCCCTCCCTCAGGGGTGTCAACCACAGGTTTACCATCGCCGTCTGGAAAGAGGATCCCGGTGACTGGCCAAACCCACTGGACACAGAAATTGATGTTTGAAAAAAGCAAGTCATATGTTACACCGTGGGTTCAACTCTAGATACACACATTCAACTCGTTCGACAGCGAGAGCAAAAAAAAAAACAATGTCAGTCTATCTATTTCAGCCACTCCGTCGCCTCCCCGTGTTCTCACGAACGAACGAAAACACCTGAGAGTGCATATCCGCTTAGAGACGGGGAACAGGCGATAGCTGCATCGTCGGTTGCCACATTTTATCGCGGATGAGCCCCAGCAGGTCGTCGTCGGGGAGAGTGCGGAGATAACGGTTCGTGTCCAATCCCTAAGCGGAAGTACAAAGGAGAGTCAGTCGCAAATCCTTTCCGCGACATCCACCACAACCCTCGCTCACCTCTTTTTGCGCCTGCCGGATGACAATCAACGCAATCCTCGCGCTGAGATCCCGGATACGAGCCAGGCGTGGATACACGAGTCCAGCGGCACGTTCCTCGGCGTTCAAGGACGAGGCGAGGGCGATGGCTGCTTGGTTGACCATGCCGTCCGAGATGTGGCACGTTTTGGAGAGGATCGAGCCGAGGCCGATGCCAGGGAAGATGTACATGTTGTTCCCTTGGCCTGGTTCGTGTCTCACCCCATCGCGCGTCACGGGCTGGTACGGGCTACCGGACGCATAGATGACCTTGCCGTCGGTCCTGGAAGGAAGCTGGGGCTGAACGAGATGCCCTATTATGGCCAAAGCGCGACGACTTACCACGTGATGGCATCTTGGTAGTCGAGTTCGCTGAGGTGAATTGGGTTGGAGAGGGGGAAGATGATGGGCCGCGCGTTGAGAGCGGACATGGCCTTTACGACGTCCTCGGTGAACGCGTTCTGGGGCGTGTGAGCATAACGAACGGGGAGCATTGAACGATGCTCACCTTCAACGTGCTCAGGCCGAGCAGCGCGGTGGGCTTGACGTGGTCGATAATGTCCACCAAGTTCGCGAGCTTTGGGCCGTCATAGTCCGTGCGAGCAAAGACTAGCCAATCGATCCTCAGAGTCGTTACATAAAAAAGAAAGCCGCCTACATTTTTTGTGTTCCTGGAGGCCCTTGCGGTCAGCTGTGATCAGCCCCTTGGAGTCCACGGTCTGGGCATACGATCACGCTTGAGCATGGATCGACGTTTAGTCACTCGAGGTTGATCGCGCTCACGTAAATTCGAGACTTTGCCTCTTCGAGACTCATACCCAAGGTAGTGAAATACGAGAGTAGCTGCTTTCCAACACCAATTCCTGCCGAACCCGCGCCAAAGAAGAGTATCCTGTGGTCTGACAACTGTCTGCCCGAGGCAGCCGAAGAGAGCCGCGCAGCATTAATGAAGCCGGACAGGATGACGGATCCCGTGCCTTGGATCTGGACAGAGAGATCAGCGAGGACGAAAAGGTGAGATAGAAGGACGTACGTCGTCATTGAAAACGCGGTATTGATGACGGTACCTGTCGAGGTACCTAAATGCATTGTCGGTCGAGAAATCCTCGAATTGAACGAGCAAGTTGGGAAAAACGTCCTTGATCGCTCGCATGAACTCGTCCATGAATTCGTCCATCTGGGATGAGGGGAGTTCCGTCAGAACAACAAACATTTGATTGTCTCGCTCGGGGCTGTACTACCTCTTGACCCATTGGTCTGGGACGACGAACGCCAATGTAAAGCGGATCATTGAGGTAACGCTGGGTATTGGTTCCGAGATCAAGACAGATCGGGACCTGAGACATTGAGTTGAACATGGGATTGAGTCATGGTGTTAACAATCCCCTGACGTACAGTCGAAGTAGGCTTGATGCCCGCGCCGGCAATGTAGAGGTCCCTGCACCACAAGGTATCGGAGTTTGGGAGTTGGAACGAACGTCCGTCAACAACAACAACAACAACAACAACAACACACATACAATTTTCCGATACTGATGGGCAAACCATTTGCACCGAGATCGCCGAGACCGAGGATACGCGAGCCTGGAAAAAAAAAGGGAATGATGCCGTCTAATACCAGAAACCAAAATCTCCGAACGCGCGCTCACCATCCGTGACGACGGCGATGCGACTATCGTTGACGTTGGACCAAGAGGCGAGCACGTCTCGAATACGACCCTTGTCTTGAATGGAGACGTACAGACCCTCTGGTCTGCGCCAGATGTGTGAGTAGTTGACGCACGCTTCACCGACCTTTTATTGCGGCTGAGGGACGTCACGCGAGCATGAACGGGGAGATGGGAGCTCACCGTAGGTGTGTACAGGATGGGAACCAATTCCTGAAGACGCGGGGGGGGCGTCGTCAACGAGGGTGCGAGAGTGTGTGCGTGCGTGCGTACCGACATGTTTCCGAGCAAGATGTCGTAGAATAGATTGGCGTCGCGGCCTTTGAGGCCGTTGAGGTATATGTACTTCTCGAGCGAGACCGACTTTGAGCGCAGCTGTGTCAGACAGCGCTGACGGTGGTCTGTGCTGGCGAGGTGAGGGGGGAACCTGGGGACAGACATGGCGAGGGGAGTGGTGAGAGCCTTACGGATGGCAAGGCGAAGTGCCATGTGAGAGAAGGAAAGCAAAGGAAAGACTCGGCAAAGACTCGGACGAGATTGAAGGCGGCCGAAACGAGTCAGACCCGGTTTATCCGTCCACCTCTCGTTTTAGGCACAAACGGACATCCGATGCTCGCCTCGTCTCGTTTCATTTCATCTATAAACAACATAACATCGCGATATTCCACCACCCAAAAACACTCCCTGAACAGCCTGCAAACCGGTCCATCATCAGCACCGCACAACACGAACCCATGCAGCGACGAGAACGACCTTGTGAGAGTCTACCAGAACTGGCGCCGTTTCTCCCTGATAGCCCTGAACGTCGACTTTCTCTCTCCCCACCCCGCCTTGATCGCCTGCACCTTGGCCTCTTGCTTTTTCGCAAACGCCCTTCGAAGGGTCCGCGGGAGAGCAGCAACCTGAGAGACAAAACCGGGCGTGCAGCTGAACATTGTGGCGAGCTTGGCACAGCTGTAGACATCCGGGTTCGACAGTCTGAGCGTCCGTAGTTTCTCAACGTCCTCCTTTGACAGTCGCTCCGGCCCCGGTCTGTACGCTGACGGTCGAAGCAGGGGTGGTAGTGGTCCGCCCGTGGCCGCAGCTGGCCGCAGGAGCGGGGAAGCGGGGTCGAGCGTCGTCGAGCGGGGAGAGGGTGCAGACGGAGGCGGTCGGTGAATGAACGTCAGCTTGTCGCCGTCCAAGGTGGTGACGACGGCATTGCGCAGCGGATCCGGGAAACGTGCGGGGGGCTTTTCCGGTCGACGGGTCGCATACGTTCTGCAGCGGGACAAAGTCGGCTCAAACCGGAGCTTGAGCATGTTGATGGCAAAAGGAAAAAAAAAAAAAAGTGGGCTCACACGGGGGGGGGGGGGGTCAGCAGTGCCACCAAATCGATCGATTCCATTGCAATGAACCACCGCCTCGCATTGCCCTTTAAGCTCTTCCTCGTCACAGAAGCAGAACAGCTTCAACGGACAACTGAACTCCGAGCTTATCGACGATGGGCTAAATCGAAATCAGCTCACAATCCCGCAGCCCCACACAATCCCGTGCTTTTCCTTTCCGTGGCTCGCTTGCTTTGAGTTGAGGGCAGCATCGCTGAACCTTCGAAGTCGCCGAAATGGTCCCAATTGCGATCGGACATATTCATTTCGACCTGTGCACTGTCGATCCTTTACCAATTGGCGGTAAACACTCGGCGATGACATTACGAGAAACGTGTATACGATGGATGCCAATATTTGCTATGTACGAAGCGCGCCAGACCTCGTAATGAAAGATGCGGTCTGAATCTATCATACATCTCCTATAAGTACAGATAACAAAGATTCAAGACAAAACTAGTCGAATGAGTAGTGGAAAGAGAGAAAGAAAAAGAAAAAAAAAAAAAAAAAAAAAAAGTGTGTGCGAATCTTCCTAGGTCGAACCACGAATAACGGATGTGCGCGAAATACGAAAGCAAGCGACGCAAGAAACAAGTCATAAATCAATCAGAGATACATGGTCCGCGAATCTCTTGGAAAAATGCTATTCTGGAGTAAAAAAAGGTGGTGCGAGTGAACGTGAATGTGTATATGGCAATCTCAAACTGTCCAGTCGTCATCAAACAATGAATTGTAATGCGTGTCAACAAACTCGGCGGTGACCTTTTCATGATTTGTCACCGCCTCTCAAGGACGCTTGTCCTTCAACAAGCGGGGGATTGCTGTTCCCATACGGCCCGGGATAGTACAGTCGGGCAGCGGATCGCGGGTCCGGTTGTCGGACGGTGGGGGTCCGGTCTGGAACAGCTTGCGGCCTCACAGGTGGCGTGCTTTTCGCACAACTCTGAGAGCCTGATGCACGTCGATTGTGACCACCGAGGGTAAAGGAGCCATGCAACGCTTGTGCAGGCTCTGGGCGAACAGTCGTGGCGGAGAGAGAAAGCCGACGTGTGACTTCTATGGGGGGCGACAAAGACGGTTGGTGCTCCTGCTCTCTTCCTGGAGAGGTGACCTTGATGATCGTATCCGGTCTGCGCTGCTCAGGGCCGGGAAAACGATACGACGATGGAGTCTCTGGGCAAGGAGGAATCCCGTTCTGATGAAACTTGACACTCTGTGGATATCCATATCCAGCACCGTCTTGTCCCCTGGCAGATGTCTCCGCGCGCACAGCGAAAAGCGCTTCTTCAAGCGATTCCATACGCTGGCGAAGCATCGTGATCTCCTCCCGCATGACGCGGGTGCGCTTCTCGACCAAATCCTCCACTATCTCGTCCATCTTCTCCTGTTGCTGCTTCAGCGACATCATCAGCGCATTCGACTTTTGCAGCTGGTCCGATAACCAGCTCTTTAGCTGCTTCGAGTCATTGAGGGCATCGTAAAAGACCTCGAACGGAGCCAAGAAGGCGGACTTGTCGCCCGTGTAGCCGGGATGCTGAAGCGCATGAGGCGTGGGTGGCACCAAGGTGTTGGCTATTGGAACGGATGGATTCGGAGGAGAGGGTATCGCCCGCGCGATCGAGGTGATCGAAGGCGCGGTAGTGCCCTGGAGACTAAACCGGGTGGGTGTCGGAGGAACGTTGCCGGCAATTCTCCGGGTGGACTGGGCGTTATTCAAGACCAATGGCAAACGGGGAATTGCCATTGGGAAACGGCCGGGATCTGCCACTGGTGGGGCGCTCTGAATGACGGGCGCCAGCGGATCAGATGGGCCTGCACCACGGGGGCTGATTAAAATATCAGCGGGCTTCTTTTTGCGACCGCCGTGCTGGGCAGCACGACGACGTGCAAAGCTGATCGGAGGAGGGGGCAAGGAGTGTGTTGCGGCAACAGGCTGTTGTGGTTTTGACGCGGGCTCGGTTGAGTTATGAGCTGACGTAAGCGCGGACGGCTGTTGTTTCGAGACAATCAGCGGAGGAGTGAGAGGCCGGGCTGAAGATGACGTCGCCTGGCTGCCAGATGCAACCGCGTTTCCAGCGCAACGGTTCACGACGGATATCGTGCTGGGACTGATGCGGCCAATGCGGGACAGCTTCGAGGTCGTCAACTGATCACCGGGTGGGGACCTACTGAGAAGACTCCCAGAAACCATGGGACTCGGGCCCGTGGATGAGATGACGGCGGATATGCTTCCTCGGCGCTGGTCCACAAGGGCCTTTTGTTGCTGTTTGACGAGTATGGGGCGAGGTTGATCGCGAGGAATGGGGTCGTCTGGTACGGGAAGGGTGGGAACGACAGGAGATACCGGAATAGGTGTACCTTGTTCAAGAGAGGATCTGATGGAGGTGGTCTGACCGTGGGGTGGGCCACTGACGGTCACACGGCGTCTTTTCGACAAGGGTTGCACGCCAGGTGTGGCCGAGGAATCTCGGGACAGATCGTTGAGCTGTGGCGGGGACTGGGGAGGGCGCTGGGAGTCGTCTCTGTCCTCCTCCTTGATTCGGACGGTCAATGGTGATTGGCGGGTGCCGTCGGTGGTGTGGCTGGCGAGGAACGCGTTTGGCACGAAAGTAGTGACGGAGACGTGCAAGGAGGACTTACACATCGACGGGAGCACGGTCGGTGCGCGCTGGGAGTGGGGGGTCTTGGCGGGAGCGTTTCTTTGTTGTGATGGTGGGTGATGGGGAGTGGGCGGGGCGAGACTGGATCGGGGGGAGGGCGTTGCTGATGGGTGCAATCTCACTGAGGGAGGAGCTGCTGAATGCCTGTGCAAAGGAGGGGAGGGACTGGGAAATAGACATGGCGAGGAGAAGAGAAAAGATTGGCTCGCCAGATTTGTGTTTGTGTCAAGGAACGAAAAAAAAACACACAAAAAAAAACCAAAAAAAAAAAAACGAAAACAACAAGAACAAAAAAGGACGGAACCGAAAATTGCTCGAGAGGGAGAATGGAATTGGCCAGTTGACTCTCGTAAGTAATATCGCGGTCGCTGATCCGGACAATCAACAGAGAGAAAAAGTGGGCACTGCTCGAACGACGTACGGCGTCGACTCTGACTATCAAATCTAACCGAATCCAAACTTCATTCGTTGTATTTTTCCTCTGCTCCATTTCATTGAACCTTTTCGTTCTCTCCCGCGTCGTCCTGTATCCGCTCTCACACGTGTTCTCGTCCAAATCGTCGCCCAACGCGTTCCCTTTGCCACAGCCAATCGCCACGGCGATGTCCTCGAGGCGCCCCAATCGCATATGATGAAACTTTTTCCCTATCTCCCACTCTTGCCTCGCGACCACGAGTCAAATCGGGGGCAACACCAATGAGCAGAGCCCATTCAATTTGACGCTTCCACTATCTCGGTCCAAAAATACCCTTCTCCAACAAAAAATGACACGGCCACACACCTCGAGGCCAACCAGGGAACTTCTCCCAAACCAACCGTCTCTCACCAGAACATCAGCATCAGATGCATCAAAACCCTACAGATAACCCCTCCCTTTCGTATCAGATTTTTTGGCACCGCACCTACGTCACCTTCCTCCGCAGACTTCTCTCAACAATTTGTGTTCATCCCATCGGCCCTGAAATAGCAGTGTAAATGCCTCGACAAACATCGTACAGCCTGTTTCACCAAGCTATCTTCCTCCCCATAAAAGCTGTCCACCACCTTCTTCGGTCTTATCGATGAACTCCTGGACTTACGGTAAGCCTCGCCTTCTCTCACAAGGGCCGAGTCTCATTCATGCCCTTGAAAGGTGTCAGTACATACATAACCGCCGTCTTCGAGAAAATGGAATGCGCCTTCAATTAATTTCGGACATGCCACCATTGGAGCAACTGATACTGCTCTAACAACATACGCAGCCTAAATCATCCCAATTCGATCGGTCGGTCGTGTATCTTTTTACATAGCGGACGAAACGTCGTCCACTTATCGCGCTCTCCTCTCATGACCTCATACTTGCCCTCCTTGCCAGCATGCTCCTCGCTTAACAAGCCAAACGCTTCCAACGCAACAACGAACATGATGTCTTCCAACAATCTAGAGCTAATATGAGTTCACACACTCGCCATGGGCGCGCCACGACCAATAATAACCAACTCTCGTCCAATCAGAGTTTTCCTCTCTTTTTCCGACGCGCCGTTAACACAGTGACTGTGGGCTTGCCGTCACCCTCGGCGGCCTCAACGGAATCCTTACGTGGCTCATCGGGATTGCTCACCGCAACCGACCCATAAATGTACGAATTGTACGTCTCAAGAGATGCGACTGGTTCCGGGAAGGGGTTGGGTGAAGTGTCGTCCATAGGGCGTTTATTATTCATGAGACGCGACGGTGGCGTTTTAGGGGGTGCTACGGTGGCCCCAGCTGGATCTGGCTCTGGCGTATGCCCATGCGCATCGCCTGGGCTCTGGGCAATGTCTGGAGACTGGACGATCTTGAGACCATCACATAGGCCTTTGATGGCTTCTTCCAGAACCCGTGTAGACCACACTGCCCGTTCTACGGATGGAAATTCGTGTCCAGTCATCAACGAAGTCAAGACACGTTTCATCATCTGCGAAGAGACCTGACCAGGCAGTGGAGCTAGCGACGAAGGTTCACTGCGTGGCATCGGTGTGGGGGATGACGTGGCCATGACGAAGAAGCCTGTTACAGCTCCCGCGATGCATTCCTGACGAAATGACATGCGCTCCCAAAATTCTTCAATGGACACCTTCTTGAGCGCCGTGTGTTCGGGTTTCGTAGACGAAGACGCCTCCTTTTTATCCGAGCCACTTTCTGCGTCTTCTTCGGACCTCTGTGTAGTGCGGTTAGAGCGGGCACGTTTCCGCTCCGGAGACTTGACGCCCTCCGCATCCGTAGTGTACGCGATCTCGTCCAAGAAGCGCGCCTTGGGGTCATCATCAAACCACGGGATGACATGTCCGATGTGAGGAAGCTTCTCGCCGTTGCCGATCGGGAAACACGGCAGGGGGACGTGAGTCCGACCGTACGGATGCCCATACGACCACGGCACCGACGTCGCAGACGTGGACGCATACACGCGTTCCAAGGCATGAGACGCCTCGAGTTCCCCGAGACCCGGAAGGAGATAAAACAATTGGATACAAACACCCTGTTGACCGGCACGTGCGGCCACGTCGTGGGCGACGATTCCAAACTGGCGTTTCCACCACGCACAGAGCTTGACGTCCGTCAGGGGACGCTTTCCCGGGAAGTCGGCAGAGTTAGGGAAGAGGTATTGGTTTTGAGCGCGGGCGAAGAGGTGGACCCAGAGATGAGCGACGGGGAGAGGTCGGGTGGTGGGATCGACGTAGTAGGTCAGGAAGGCACGCACGAGGGTTGGGGTGGGCGAGGGCGCTTTTGCCTGGCCGGTCGAGTCGACCTTGGATACGTAGAGCACGGCGCTGGATGTGGACGGTACATGGTAGAGGAACGCCTCGATGGCGGAGACGAGGACACGGGGCGAGTCTTGGGTGGGCTGTTCTGAGAGAAGGACGAGGATGTGCTGGAGAAACGTCTTTGGTCGGGGTGCTGCAAAGAGGTACAAGTTTGAGTGTTTTCTGGGGGACGATACGAGGACGTGGACGTGGAATTGGCGAGTACCGGGGAGGTTAGCGAGCCCGTGCAAAAGTGCATCGCGTAGGTTCATGCTCTGGACGCGTGGGACATTGCAGAGAACGATGTATGGTATATTACGACTACATCCGCACGGTAGAGTACAAGAAAAACGTCTTGGGATCATTCAAATGTCATCAAAACTGGGCAGGATCCGCCTATGCAACATACGCGAACGTGTCCCTCGTACCATCCACCCGCTCAATGTACTCTTTTTCAAGAAGTGTGTCGATCGCCTTATACCTGAGCCTGAACAGGACGCGCAACACCAGTAACGGACAAACGCACCTTCTTGATGTCGGGAATCTTGGGAGCAAACCTTTGTGAGATCTGCGAGATCACCTCCTGTATCAAAGGCTGGTTCTTCATCGTCTTACGCGCCTTCATAATGCTGAACGGCAAGTAAATAAGATGTAAACCCAGCATAAAAGACACGCGCATACCGGACGATGGTCGCTTGAATCACGTATTTGCGATCCTCGTCGACAGTCTTGAGGACCTCGGACGATTCCGCCTTCACTTCAGCCTTGATTGGTTGGTTGAGATTGACACGAATCTTCTTTGACTTGAAATCTGCATACAGCAGGTAAGCAAAAGGCAAGGCAAGGATATGATCTGGGACACACTAGGGTTCAAATCATACTGATCGGTCTCCTCGTTGACGAGAATTTTGGCTTTGACAAGGAGCGACAACACTTGAACCAAGATGTCCTTGCTGATCGCAGTGGCCGTCACAAGCTCCTCTAATGAAAGTGTGTCGTGGTTGTTGTACTGCAACAACACCGCCATCTGATACGAACTCGTCATCAGGATGTACTTCTGGTTGAGGTGGTTCGTCCGAAGCTCGTTCTTGGAGTAATTCCATAGCCAGGTGAGTTTTCTACCCGAATGCTTCGTTTGGTAGTACTTGGAAAACCGCTCATAGGTGGGCAGAATCTCGGGCGGAACGATAAAGTCATTGTTGGGAGCATTGAGAGGCCAAAAGTTGGTCCCGAGCACCATGATGCTAAAGTTGACGTCCATGTCGTCGTGGTTCTGTTGCATCCGCTCCTTGAACTGATCAGTCAAGTCTTTGCTCAGACTCATGTCTGTCCGCTCCACGTTACCACCAAACTGACAGGAGATGCCATGCAGAACACACCAGTGAACATGCGTTGCAGTTTGTTGGTGTACTCGAAACCGCAAGCCTCCTTCAACTTGGATATCATGCTGGCTTCGCTCTCGTCCGATGCAGACACACCATGAATGAGTCGTTTCGACAACTTGGTGGTGTAAAAGGTCTGGAAGACGTCCTTGTCTTCAATATACTTGAAGAGAACCATCTACAGCTCATCATCAGCAAGTGAGGCGAAGACAAAAATCGCAAGGCATTTACGACGCGGTTGAGGGCACCCTCGAGATCTTCTTCCTCTGCCATCTTGTTGTTCTTTCTCAGCAGCATGTCAGCGTGCTTGGCGAGCAATTCTGGCGATTTTGTTGTTGACGTTCCCGTCGCCGCGTTGCGGTTGACGAACTCCCTACAAGCCTTGTCAAGACTGGCAACGAACCCTGCTTCCCCCCTGAAGCTGCGTGTCACCGTTTCCGAGTTCTTGCGATGCACCTCCAATAAAGCATCGACGTATGCTTTGGGATCCAGTCCGTCGACACCATCCGAACCCTCTCCAACCAACTTTGAAACTGCCGTCAACCCGGCCTTCTTGACATGTTCCTCAAACTTCTTCCTCAGTGGCTCCAATCCCTCCGGAATCCGAGATAGCAATGCATACATTCGTTGCAGGTCCTCATCTTTATCGAAATCAAGTAGGTTCTGGAAGCTTTCCCACATAAGCTCCGAGTGTTGTCGAATAAGCACATGCTCGCATTTGCTGATGAGCTGCTTTCGGGTTTCCGTGTTGAGATAACGATCTACACGGTCCTCCTCCTCCCTGAGACGCTCCTCAGCTTTCTTCAGGTAGTCAGAGACGCTGCTCTCCGCAAGGAACGCTTCAGATTCCTGTTGATAGTACTTTTCGGTTGCATCGAGGAATGGTGATTCCAGGTGCTCCTTGTAAACATCAAGGGAGGCTTTGTTGATATCGGTTTCATCTAGGCCAAGCGAAACAAAAGAGTCGACGACCTTCTTAACGAGACCTTGATCGATGGTCTCGCCATTCCGTTGACGCTCGATCAGTCTGAGGATGGCGCCCGCCAGTTTTCCGTGCCTACTCTGCACATGGAGGAAGAAGTTGGATTTCCATTGGACGAGTGCGAGCTGCACAATATTCGTCGGATCAATCACATTCATACAGTGAAGACATCGAAAAACAAATAAGTGAATAACGTACTGTATAAACGGGATAGACTCCTTTTCGACCCTCGTCCCGTTCACGTTTTACCCAGTGACGATTGAGATAGGTGAACAATCGGTTGATGTAATTCGCTCCTGTTGTGTACCTATCCCACTCGCCGGCATAATATCGTAGGAGGGCCTCGTCTTGCAGAACGTCCGACTGCTGTAGTTTCCCATCAGGTTAGGGTAACTGGAATGAGAAGAATCCTTACCTCCTTCAGCCCCTTTAGGTGTGTAACAAAGTATCGAATGAGGTTATTATATAAATCAGAGCCCATCAAATTGGCCCCAGCTACTTGAATGTGGTCAGCACCGTCATCATCGTTATCGGAAAGGGCATCTTCCCACTGTTGTGGCAGGAGAGGGACATGAAAGGTTACTCACTGCGGTTTCCGGCAACTACGGCACTATCGGGTGCGCCATGCATGCGCGAGGATGTACAGTAGTTGTAAGCTACGGTGTAGAGGCTCATGTACTTGGAGTACGAGACGCCAGTCTGCAGCTTTGTCATGATGTGATCCACACCCTCCTCGAGAAAGGCCCAGGTGGTGGCCAGGTCTGCGGACGCTGGCGGCATTGGGTGGGGAGTATTACTAGTTGGTGTGGACGAGGATGAAGTGGCCATGGTGGTGGTCGTGTGTAGAGGAGAGGCCAAGCAAGGCAGACTCGGATCAGTAGGCTTGCCGCAAAGGTGCGGTTTGTGGCGCTGAACTCGCGTGCGATCTAGAGTACGGGGGAAAACTATTTTGTTAATAACACGGGGGGTCCAGGAGGGGTTAAACAGTCACGTGACACACACGGCGGAAATTTTCTTAATGGGTGACTCGAGCAGTTTCCTAAAATGGTAAGTCGCGGCATATGGATACCTCTCGGTCTCTGCGACACTGCACTCAGCCGTCGCGCTGTTGGAATACCCTGCAGCCTCATACGACGCCTCCAATTAATTCACTAAGCCCTCGATGCGACCGTATGTGCATCTCTTCGTTGATTCTTGTAGGTCGCGATTTGATTCGTCTACGACGACGCGGTGGGTTGACGTGTTCAATAGGCCTTGAATGCTTCCCACATGGCGTGGATGGCGCAGGTATGTTCTTCATCGTTCGGTTGTATGTGTATCGCTGGTGCTGACATTGTTCTCCAGCTAGCGTCCCGTTACGACTCGTTTCGGATCGTTCCGTGCGCCGCTCGTTGCGTCATCTATCCTGCTCGTTCCGTGACCCCTTTCGTCGCTGTTGCCATCGCTCTGGCACTCCATGTCGCCCTCGGCGCCTCTTCATGCCTCCTGCGCCTCGTATGGCCTTCAGGCCCACTGTCTCGACTCGTTCCGTCGTCTGAAAAATCCTGCTTGCCTCTCAGAATGTCTACCTCACTGCGTGGCTCGTCGTGTGTTCCTGTGTACTCACTCTGTGAACTCAATGATCGCATGTAGTCGCGCTGTCTCCTTTTGTCGTGGGTCATTCGTACGGCTTGGTGAGTGGTGGAGGTGGTTCTTGGGGCACGTGTGTGACATCAGTTGAGGGGCGCTTATCGTCTTCTTTAGCTCTCATCGTCAATCGTGCGTGCGCCTTTGCATGTCCTTCCTCCCCTTCGATCTGCACTTTTCGGCATGTGGTTTCTCCGCGCGTCTTCATCTCGCCCCCTGGATCGACTCGCATGACTTCCCGACTCGTCTTCGACCTCCGTTGACTCCCTCACCTCGCCAACTTGATCTCCGCCTTTCCATCCTGGTCGGGCGGCTCTGTGGCCTCGTTAAGACAGCGCGCATCGCGGTGTCGCCATCCGTCGCGTCCGCAGGGTGTCTCGACCTGCTCAACACTCCCGGCTTGTTCGGGTGGTTGTGGTCGCGCAACGCGCTTGATGTGCTTGCGCTGTTCCTCTCCTCATTGCCTTGCTGATGTAACCGATGAGCAAATCAGCGCCATCAGCTCAACGGATGGATGTCTATGGTCGACAAAAAAGTGGACTGTTCGGGTTGCCGTGTCAAACTGCTCCGGCATCTTCCATTTCCATGAATTTTTCATACAAGTGCTAAGCCTTGAGTAAGCTTCATCACGAGATATTCATGTTACTTACAGACTACGGGGTCAAAGTGAGTTACTATGGCGGAGTCGTCATACGGATCGATGTAATATGTACAGCCAGAAAGAGGCTCGGATTTGTTGGACAGTGCCTATAAGCTGGTACTCGTGTCTGTCCTTCACACACCCAGCTCACCTATAGCAAGCAGTGTGATGCTAAACCCAGAGCTCTTCAAAGTCATTCACTCTGCCTTCCCAGCCTTAGTCGCCTTGATCTCTTGCGTCATCAACGAACACACTGAGCGTGACAGTAGCGCGCCGGGAGAAATCTGTCACGTGACCAGGTCACCAGGGTTAATAACCTCTCAGAGGGAAGTGTTTTTTATTAACTAGGTTATGAACACTCCTACTATGTGATACCCTCTCAGGTAATTAAAACGGTGGTATTGTACTCTAAACCATCTTAAATCTTGACGCCGGTATGTATGCAAGCAATGCCACCCCACAGGTCTGTCCATGCCCCCCCGTCGTGATCTCCCCCTGTCGCGAAGCCAGCGTCCCTAATCATCCCCGCAAACTTTGCCTGAGAAGGGAACTTGCGTATCGATTCGACCAAATACTGGTACGAGTCTCTGTCACCAGTTAAAATAGTCCCCAGCAGCGGTATCATGGAAAACGAATATTGATCGTATAGTCTGCGGATCATGAGAAGCATCCGAGCAGGATGGCAAGACACTCACGTGCTCAACAGGGGATGGTTCACTTTACTAAACTCGAGGCAGGCGAAGGTGCCTCCTGGTTTGAGCACTCTGTGCGCCTCTTTCAGGACAGCGGGAATGGACGTGCAGTTGCGGATACCGAACGCGATCGTGTACAGATCGTATGTGTTGTCTTTGAACTGTGATGCAGGAAGCTCCTGTGCGTTGGCCTCATGGAATGACACCTGCGGTGCTTCGCAGCCCTCAGTAATGTCTCGGAGGGCTCGTGACCGACACTCACTATTGTGGTACATTGTCTTTTTGAATCTCTTGAAACCTTCGCCGAGCATTTGTGCGTTGATATCGACAATTTCAACGGTGGTCTCTCTGTCAGCATACTCTTCTCGCGCGTGATCGAGGATGCGAAGTGCAATGTCTCCCGTTCCTCCAGCGACATCGATGCAACGAATTGGACCTTTGCGACCAGGTCTCAAGGTTGAGACAAAGGTGTCTTTCCACAGCCTGTGCACACCCAGAGACGAAGCGTCATTCATCAGGTCGTATTTGGACGCCACGCTATCAAAGACGCCTTTCACGAGGGATTCCTTGGACTGTTCCGGGACTGTCTTGAAGCCAAATGAGGCGGTCCGACCTGACGACTGTGAACTACCCGAGGTGGCCTGGCCATGGTTTTCCCGTAGAAGAATTGGTGCAACGAGCTGTCTGTTTGCTCGTTTCGCGCAATGAGCAACCTGGCCGAGCATTTTGGATCAGTGGGTGTAGAGTCTAGACTCGGAGGCAAACACTACTACACTTCAAGCTGGTAAGTTACACAAAAGGCCTCACGTGATTTTGGTATGAGCTGCTACCATCACTGGCGTCAATGAGTCCGCAACGCCGGCTATGAGGCTCTCACCAGAGACTTGGGCAACTCTAGAGCATGGCCTGGATGCTCTTATTGCGCACACGGATCCAAAGCTCCTACCTAGTGGCTTCCATGCTACACTCTACACTGCTGTGTTCGACTACGTGACCGCTACAAGGTCACCACTGGCAAGGGAAGATGATATCGATGTTCCAGGGTTAGCTGAACTGCGGCTTGCTCGTAGGTGACGTTTCACTTGTTGATCACCACTTCTTCAGACCCCCATGCAGCAAACCAGTGTGCCCCAGCTGGTCGCGTATATTGCACGCTCTCCAATAAGCTCAGAGTTCACCTCACGAACATCTTGAATGTAAGCACTATCATATTTCGATCACAGTCGAATACCTGAGCTGTTGTCAAGGCTGCATCTGAGTTCCACCGAGAGATGCTGTTAGAGTATTATTCAGCTCAATGGAGAAATTATCTTGTGATGGCGCGAATGCTCGATCACGACTGTGCATATCTCACACGACTCTGGGTCAAGGGTTTCGTGGCAAAGAGACATGACATCTACACGGTAGAAGTTGTACGTGGCCTTTTCTCTCGTCCACTTTCCCCTTATGGAGCACATGCAGCTCACCACCATACAATGGAAAACCATACTGGTGGATGGCCTTCAGGTCCTTGACCAAAGACTGTCAAAAGCACTGCTGGATCTCGTCTCGTCTCACCGTGCAGGAAAGACTGCCAACCTGGAACTTCTGAAGTCTGTCCTCGCCTCTTTGGCCACACTTGCTCGCTCAGGTGTGCATGGAGAAACAACTACCCTGGATGTATACCAAGACATTTTTGAGAACATCTTTTTACACGAGTCCACCGAGTATTATCGGCGGGAAGCAGCAGGTCTCGCCCTTGGAGGTGTGCAGGGTTACATACCGGTGGCAGGGAGGTGGCTCGATGCCGAAGAGGAATTCGCAAATATATTGCCCACAAAGGAGAGCTACGCCAAGCTTCAGACGGTCCTCAGGGATATTTTTGTCATTGCGCATTCCCCGCTGATAGAATCCTATATGGTGGACGCCATCAGTCAAACGCATCATGGGGGTCTCAAGGAACTTTACTCCTTCTGCCTTCGCCTCGGTGGTCTAGATCATCTCCGAGAGACCTTCATGCAGCTTTTCGGCCGGGCTGCTATCTCTGCTCATTCAGGAGAGAAGGATGATGCTCTGACAGACGCGCTTGTCTTGGAGATCGCAGGTGTCTACTCGGATATCGTCGTGGAGGATTTCGAGAGAGACGATGTGATCCTGGAGGCATTGGGTCGAGACACCGCAGCCATCATCAGTGGTCCTCAAGTTGGGCTCTAGCAGAAACGGAATTCCGACGGGGATGTAGTGATGAAAGTATGAACGGCGACGAGGACAACGATATCCAGAGTCTTACCCCCTGTTCCTACTCAATACGCACATGTCGAACACAATAAGGTGGGAATTTATCCATCGTGGATGGCACACGCGATATGTTTTCTTTCTACGAATGTCATAACCGTGCAAGCACACCGTCGAACCTTGATTGACTTTGAATCGTCCCCCGCTGCATTGAGTAGAGTGTGCTGTCTTTGCACTGAATCATGTGACTGCATCACGTCTCCAGATCGAAAATCTGAAACCCCAAACGTTAACCTCTTCAAGGTATGTATGCGTCGCTTCGCCACGGCTCCTTTAGACTATCGCTCCCGCGAGAGATCTCAACGATATTTTCGGTGTGACGATCTCGATAGCGCTACATGGCACTATTACTTCCTCTGCAATGCATGATAATGATAATGCAGCTTATGCAACATCCAAAATACTAATTGCTGCTTGTGTGAGAATCCTTATCATGTACGCGACCGGCATTCAAAAAGGAGGGTACGCGATGGTGAGCCATGATACCGAGGACAAAGAACAGAAGAAGCAATAGTCACATGTAAGACACTATACAACGTATAAAGAGTGGACGGCAAGAGATCTATAGAAAGTAGAAAAAATAATATATGAGATATCACAGGCGCCTGCCATTACCCTGTGCCTCCTGGCTAATACGTGGCAGATATCCTGGGTAAGGTGCCTGCACACTGTCAGACTGTAAACGAGCTGATGCGATATTACGGTCATCCTCCGTCGTACCTAGTTATTGACTTGAGCTTCCCACCCCATGTCGCAGAGACCGTGGGGCCTGGGTGTTGAAGTGTTTCCATACTGTCAAACCGTAAACGAAATGATGCGACACGCAGGAATCCTCTGTCGTCCCCAGTCAGGTTCTAGAGCCTCCCACTCCTACGTGGCAGAGATCCTGGGTATTTTCACGCTGTCAAACAGTAACCGAGCTGATGCGACGTTATAGTCTTCGTCGCGTACAAAACCCTTTCTTGCCACTACACCTTGTGTTCCATGGAGATCTTGTGGAGATTTTGCTTTTCGCGGCATCGTGATCAGGCATAGATTTTGAGCGCGTCTCAGACTGTTCGAGTAACGCGAATCAGGGGCAAGTCACACATCATCCACATCTTGTATGTCAATGACAGTTCTACTGAATATGGCTCACCGTGACCACGCCAACCGCACCCTTGCCGTCAGTGGCGTAATAGCTATATGCCACCCCGTTTCCAGTCACATATGTCATGATCCTAGACCCCCAAAGCAGACATCCTGGTGTCACAATGGCCGAGTTCATCACCCATAAGTATTGCATTGATGAGCATTCCGAACCGAAATGCTTGCCACCATTGAGATTTTGGGCAGTTCTACCCGTTCCGCATTACCCCCGCGACATCATCATTTAAGGCCACGTTCGCATGGCTTTGAGGAGGACTTCGGTTTCCATCCCGAAAGGATGTGCTCGTGGACACACAATGCCAAACTTGTCTGGTGGAAACTTTCAAGGAAGATCAATCAAAGGTAACAACAATCGAGCAGGTCACCAAATCAATCAATGAGGGATGAGCAAATATCGAGGACTCATACTCGTACGATGGGTCGCGGGCGTTCAACATGCAGTCTACACGCGAATCTTGTTCTACAGTAGGAATTCATCGTCGATCATTCAGAACGGCGTCTTCAAGTGAGTGTGATCGGAGAAGTGGTGAAGAGCAGAATTTGCGAATTACACACCGGGATGCACCTATCCAACGTTACCTCAGAGAACCATCCGTTAAACGCGCTCGCACGCGCTCGCCTGGGATGACTCAAAGGCTCTTGTTTCATACTTTGGGACATCTCCGAGTGAAGGCCGAAAAGTCTGCCGTTACAGGGGCTATATGTCGCTTCAACGGCAGGACACAAACAGACCCTTCACTGCCCTGTCTCCTAGAGATATGTGGCGTAGATTGATCAGCAGAATCGAGTGCATCGTACTACCACTTTGGCTTGCGAAGGTCATTCTTTTTATGAAGCGTCTTCTTCCCTTTTGCGCCTCTGACACTTTGCAACTCATCGAACTTCTTTTTCGCATATCTCCGCGATTCTGCGTCGTCGACAAGCTCATCTACCAAATTCCGTTTCCGATGTGCACGTGGAAGGTTGTCGGTGCTTGCGGTACCGAAAGGCGTGGTAGTCGGGAGGATCGTCCCAATCTGACAGAAAAGGAAGTCAGTCGAGCGAGCAAGCGAGAGAGACGGATGAGAGATTCGAACACGTACCGCAAAGTGTTTTGGCAGGCCTTTGATGCCTCTGCCTTCGCCATCGTCTTTCCGGTAGAATCGTTTGGGGTCTAGCTGATTCCGTAGACGGAGTGCTTCGACTTCACGATATAATCGGGGCAAGTCTGCTTCCGCCGGCGCTGGGAGGTCGAACCATCCTGGCCCAGTCGTTTTGTTCTTCAACTGTATCCAAGAATTGAGAGCGATCTCGGTTAGATAGCAGATATATCGTACCGCCTTTCTCTGCTTCCTCGTCAGCTGTTTCCAGTCTGCGTTCGGGTCTTCGGGTGGTGCTGGCACAGACGCCGAAGCGGACGCAGCCTCTGCTTGGGCGACGTCTGGGTCCCGCACCGAGGTCGGTGCTTGATGGCGAGCCTTGTCAAACTCAAAATACGGTGGAGGGAGTACGCCAGGATTGAGAGGGGGCAGTGGTCTGCGGTTCGACCCATCGCAAGTCAGACACAACGGCAGTGATAACCCCCTCATACGTACTTTTCCTCCTCCTTCACCCCATCGTCAATTTTGATGATTTCTTCTTCTCCAAACCCATCCGTCTCTTTTTCTTCTTGCAACATTTTCACCCTCTGAGCCTCTTCGCGTGCATTCCGTCTCGCTTTGTCGAGCAACGATTGAAGGTATTCCGGTGTGATCTCCTCTTCTGTATCAGAATCGGAATCAGACGTGCTGTCTGTCGATGTCGACAAGTTCGAGTCACAATCTGAGCCAGAGTCCGATACGGGGTCAAACGACGAGGTTGACGAACGCGCATCGTCATCCTGTTGGAGCGCGACAAGGTCTCTCTCGAACGCCTCTACCGCCTTTTGTTTTCCCTTGTCCAACACGTCGGTCGACATGTGTGCACGCGTTGATCAAGGTACATATGCGCGTCCGATGACCTTGCTCTAAAGTTTTGAAGGTCTTTACGTAATCGGACGTTTTCTCTCTCTTTCTCGCGTGATCGTGACGCTCTCCATGCCTCGCCGCCGCCCCTCCCAAAGAGCCAAGTCCCATTCCAAGCCCCGTCCGGTCGACAGAAAAGACAGCCAGTTTAAACAATGGGACGCGCTCGCCGACATCGAGCTCGACGAGGAGGATCAGTGTGCGTACCTCGCACTATCTTTTATTTTCTCTCTCTATCTTCCTTTACTGAAATAAGAATACATACATCATCGTGTTTGACCGCGTCGTTTTGGACGTGCGGTAGTTCATACGTCGAGGGATAAGATTCTGCTTGATGATGGCGACGAGGTGGACAAGGATGGCGACGAGGAGGAGGTGTTTGCGTTGCAGGGTGTTTCATCTGGCTCGGACGACGACGAAGCCGAGTACCCATACGAAGCTGCGGACGACGACGAAGGGAGCGATGGCATGCAGGTCGACTCTGACGCCCACTCCGAACCCACCCGGTCCAAGTCCAAACCCAAGTCCTCCAAAGCCGCACGCGACACCAAAAAAGCATCCTCACAAAAGGACGCATCCGACTCTGAAGAGGAGGAAACATGGGGACGTAGCAAGGGCGCGTACTATTCTTCCAATGCTGCACAGATCGACTCGGAGGACGAGGAAGCCAACGAGCTTGAGGAGCAGGAGGCGCTCAGGTTGCAGGCCAAGGCGTGCGAGGCTATGTGTGACGAAGATTTCGGACTCGGAGATGTCGTGGAGGGCGACGTCGAGCCGCCCGAGGCAATGTACACTTGTTGTCTTGTCATACATATGGCTGCTAAGCGTAAACATCTAGGGAACAGGAAGAGCTGCCGAATCCATCTCGGACAAAGGTCCCGCAAGACAAACAGTCTACCTTACGCAGTCTGGAAAAGGAATCCCCCGAAGCACTCGCGCTCGCGAAAGACTGGGAAGACACAGCCTACAGCCTTGTCGAGACAAAAGCCCGGGTCGAGGCGTAAGTCCTCCCTTTCCCTCACACCCGCGTCACTCTAGTCACCTTTTTTCCAGCTTGAAGAACATCGAATCCGATGGCCTCGAACTCGGTCTGCAGCACATGTATTACCGTGCGTGCCCTCACATCTCGCCGATGCTAACTTTTGGCATGTTTATCACTGTGTCCGAGTAGAAGCCCTGCTCACGTATGCCACGACGCTTGCCTTTTATCTCTATCTGCGTGCCACGGAGAAATATGCGGCCCGTCCTGAACTTCTCCGTCGGCATCCTATCTTGAAGCGACTTCTCACACTGAAAGCAGGTATCAATACACTCGAGAGCCTTGGCGTCGGGCAAGACGTCTCGGATGATAACGACGGAGAAGACGAAGAAGACGATTTGACGGACGAAGACGAGGAAGACGGCGACCTCTGGTCGCTCATCAAGAAAAAAGGCCTCGAATCAGGCGAACTCGCCGACCTCCTCGAAGACGCGGGCGTTTCGACCCCAAGTCCAAGTCCAAGTCCGCCGCCGCCCACCTCCAAGAAACCCAAGCCCACTAAAAAAGAACATGATGAGAAACATCCGAAGAACAAGAAACGCAAGAGTCCCGCGGTCGACCACAACTCCGATCAAGGAACGCGGGGTCCCGTGTTTGATCTCCTCGAGCCCAAATTTAAGCGTGCATCACGGAAAGACAAAGTGGTCCCGGTCGTTGACACGCTTGCGTCCGCGGATCCATATGGCGAAGTGACCGCGCTTCAGTACCACGATTTGGCTGACAAACGGGCTCGGAAGAAGTCGCTTCGGTTTTACGTGTCTCGTATCGAATCGTCTTCATCTCGCCGGACGAACGCACGTGCGAATGCTCTCGGCGGGGACGATGATATTCCATACAAAGAGAGAAAGAAGGAACGAGAAGCTAGGCTGGAGAAGGGGATGAAAAGAAAGAAAGAGAAGGGTTATTTTGGTGCGGGAGGGGACGACCTTGATGATGTCGATCCTGAAGTCAGCATCGAGGAAAAGAAACGCAAGAGAAAACGAGGGCTGGATGACGAGGATGCGGAAGAAGATGTAGGTGGCGCAAATGGATATTACGACCTCGTGAAGCAGGCTACTGCAACAAAGAAGGCACGAAAAAAGGCAGAGTATGAAGCTGCAACAGCACGGTGCGTTCTCGCGCATACCCATCAGGATGGACAGGCATTCATTCAACATTTCCAGGCCCGAGCTAGAGCCGGAGAGTACCTCAGGCCCACGCTCTGTCACACGTGCGATCCTCAAAAATAAGGGTCTCACACCCCATCGTTCCAAGGCCGTCCGGAACCCTCGCGTGAAAAAGCGTCAAAAGTACGAACAGGCAAAGAAGAAAGTGGCTTCGCAGAAAGCTGTTTACAAGGGCGGTATCGGGGATGTTTCGAGATATAGCGGTGAACAAACGGGTATATCCAAAGTAGTTAAGAGTGTCCGGTTGTGAACATGGAACAAAGCGGTATGGTAGGGTACAACGGTAAAGTCCAGAATACTATTGACATCTGGGTTTGAATGGAATGAGAGATGATCCTGATAACAGTGTGAATCTACCATCTGACAGGAAAGCTGGAGACAACCAGGGACAACGGCGACTCGAGAAAATAGCGATGTGCTAACCTTGAAGGAGGCAAAGCAAACGACGAATCACAATAAATCGAAAGAATGAGGTAGTCAAAAATATCCAGCGAGAAAGGCAACAACCGGATAATAATATCATACGTTTTACACGGGCTCCGATGAACCCTCGGCAGTCGGGAATATGGTATTGATAACATAGAAACCACTTGGTTATGTACACAAATACTATACGCAAGAGAAGTCCGGTCAAATCGGAGGACCAGGGAAGACGGGGAACTCAGACTGACCACAGAATCGTGATGTGCATGATGGACGCCATTACCGTTGGTTGACGAAGTGGCATTCGTGGTATCCACAGGAGGCGTGCGGCGAGGGATGGTGTTGCTCATTTCATGGAATGAAGGGCCCTTGATCAACGCTTGCTCGTATTCGCGCCGGATCATCTGGGAGAGCTCTTTTGTCTCTTCGTAGGCGTAGCTGTATTGCTCGAGACCCTCGATGCAGTTCTGCACTTCAGGACGACCGAGGCGGCCCAAAAAGAAGCCGGACTGGATGATACTGACATGCATGACAGCAGGATCCAATTTCTAGCAGACGGGTCAACAAGGGAAAAAAATGCCTCGAGGTTCGTACCAGATATCCATTTGAAGACAGCACCCCTGCCAGTGCAGAAACCCGCAACGAAGCGTTTAGAGCTTCTTCAAACACTTTGCGCTTGACGGTCTCCACCTGATTCATGCCACTGGGCGAAAGGGAGTCATCACGAACGCCGAATTCGTCCATAGCATTGAATAAGGCAATCCACATCACATGATACTGCGCATCGCTTGCACCTATGAAACCCTGTCAGTGAAAGCAGGCGAAGATCTCAAACAAACGCATACAAGCAGACACTGCAGAGACAAAATCCCAATTAGTGGCGAGATTGGGTGGGACTCCGACTTTGGATAAATGGGCATCTCTCCACTTGCTGAGTTCAGATGAATAATGGAGGGCAGCGTCGACGGGTATTCCCTCCGAGTCCGTTGTCGGGCGCCAGAGGAGACGCGCTATTTGACGTGATATTCGGGCCAAAGCATGCGCTGCGCTATAATATCCCTGATAGAAAGTCAGGAGATGAGAGGTCATCAAAAAGTGGATGACCAACCAAAAACTGAGATGGGCTGAGTAAAAATCACCTGAAAGTGAATATGTCTGACTCACTTCGAGTTGTTCGCGAGGGGAGGGCTTCCCAGGGTCCATGGTTTCCTGATCTCCCGGGTCCGCAGTGTAAAAATCAATATCATAGTCATCATCATCACTGCGCACGGTAATTAACAAAACAACAGAAGAGGAAATGATCGCTCACAGCATTGGTTTGCGGCGGTAATAAAACGCAGAAAACGCGTCCGCTAGACAAGCCATCCACCAAGCAAAGATCATGGTACCACGGGTCTCGGGGTCTTTGATGTCTGCCATAACTGATTTGTGGTTAATCTGCAAAGAGGTTGATTGATTTCGCTAAGGTGAGGTGCCTGTGGTGCATGGAAACCGACCTGGAGGCCCAATAAATTGCGGATGCCAGAGTTGAGCCAGAATCCATGGAACCCTAGAACATTCAAAGTCAGTCAAAGGATGACATAACAAGGGGAAGCGATTGCTAACCATTTTCTGTATTCGGATTTTCTGACCGAAGAAGAGACGGTCATAGGGTGCGACAAGCAGGGGTCGGTGAAGGCACTCACGACATTGCATTGTTTCGATCAATAGCGCGATCACGACGTGATCCTTGTGTGGGATACGATGAACTTTAGTTGCCTCGGCAAGTTCACGACATCGATCAACAAGGGTTCTCGCAAGAAGACTCTGCCCGCCGTTTCTTTGGCGGTCGGCAAGGAGAAGAGGATGTTCCGAGAATTTTGCGCCCCATGCGATCACCGTCGCGATAAGCGCGGGGTGGATGGGTTCTTCTTGTTTATTACTTATGATAGGGCGCTGACCGGCTTGCAGATTGAGCCGCGCACGGAACTGGAGGGGATTGAGGAAAGGAAGCCGCGTGTGGACGATCTGGAAATAGACCTCGACTAGGTCCAGGGCGAATCTGTGCGGGGACCACATTTGTCAATACGAAAATATTGATGACATAGATGAGAAAAGAAAAGTCCCTGAAAGGAGTCAAATAACGAGACGCTGGAGGGAAGAGTGAGACGAGGGCCAAGAACGGAAGTATATAAAAAATGACGTACCATCGCGATAATATCGAAAATTTACGTAATAAGATGGAGGAGGGGACGTACTCTATTCTGAAGGCTTCTTCTTCGAGTTGGGATGCCATCTCGCCCCAGGCGAAATAAGCCGGCGTACGCGACTTGAATGAACCGAATGCGAAGATGGACTCGCTGCGGGTGGGATGAATGGAGATCCATGAATGCGCGATCGATCGTACCTGGGTCCAGATTCAGGTGGAGCGAATAAATGGAAGAGTAGATTGTGGGTGCTGGAGTGCAAGGCGACGCTGGGATAACCGCCGAATTTCGAGTTCCAGGGTGCGCTAAATGTCGATTTCTGCCAGGGAGGGGTACCGTTTTCGCCTGTGGGAGAGTGACTGTTGCGGAACTTGTTCAGGGTTGAAGGAGCGAGACGATGTGCATCGAGGAGCCTACCCAGAAGATATAGGAGATGAGCTACTGAGCACAGAGGTGCACGTCAGCACGGGTACGAAGAGTACGTCCGCAGCCAAGGATCGAGGGAAAAGTGAAGCGAACACGTACCTAGAACTAGTGGAGATGCCCCTGGGTCTGCGGACGGCTGCGTTGCGCTTCTTCTCGCTGGTAGCCTGCTGGACATAATGTCTGCGAGAAGAAATGAGCGGGGGAAATCAAAGCGGGGCGCGAAGTGGCACCAACGTGCAGGGGTAATTTTTTGACAGGCAATGCTAGAGGGGGGATGAGATGGGGCGATGGGGGAAAAGGGCGATTGGACGGGCCTGGCACTGTGGAAATGAAAGGGGGGTGAGTGGCGAGACAGAGAGAGGGGCGCAGGGACAAACCTTTTCCTGACCGGGGAGACGGTTGCACTTGACCTTGCGGGATCTGGGGCGGGGATGAGATGGGGGTACTAGGGAAGGGATCCTGGGGAGACGGACCTGCAGGCATCGCAGGCGGTGTTCTGCTTGCGGGGCGGGGGGAGGGTCTTTGCGAGCTCATGGATCTGGTTC
>JBBPMQ010000147.1:0-42116 GCA_038090375.1 Boletus rubroflammeus | reverse complement strand
AAGGCTGTCTGACCTTGACGAGGCACTTTCCCTCCAACGCAGTGTATTTGAGCTTTGCCCACATGGACATCTTCATCGAGTCATCTCACTGAACAACGTTGTGGGTTGCCTCCATGCCCGTTTCAAGCAGCTCGGAAGGCTCTCCGACCTTGATGAGGCACTTGCCCTCGGACGCAATGCATTGAATCTTTGCCCACAGGGACATCCTCATCGAGCCATTTCACTGGGCAACGTTGCGAGTTGCATCCATGCCCGTTTCCAGCACTTGGCCATGCACGACACCAATGACCTCCAGGAAATATTCGAAGTATATTCCCAACTCTCCAGTGTCTTCCGCTGATCTCGAGTATGCCAAACAATGGATCCAGATAGCTGAAGAGTGCGGACATGATACCACAGTTTTGGCTTACCAAACATTTTTTCATCTCTATGGAAAGCCGGACGTTCGCGCTCTATTTCACAGTAAGCTTCTGCCCGAAGCTTCTTAAATTTACCAATTTCGGAAAATGTTGGTGAGCGGACACCTAACCCCCCCCCCCTACCCAATTCATGCCACACAATGGCACACATGCAATGTTTCAGAAACTGCACAGCGAAGTTGGCCAACCAAGTATTGTAAAGTACTGTAGATTCGCTAGGCACCAATATGTATGTAGAGGATCTGCTGATCAAGGGGTATGTCGCTCATATGAATACTCCTCAACGCCCTGTGCAATGCGAGAGCTGCTCGTGTATGATCCAGATGACCAGACTCGTCCACCAGATTCTCGTAAAATTTCGACGTTATCTTGATTGTGTGCGCATCTTCCACAGCCCACATCGTCCCAATGACCGAACGGAACCCGGCGAAATGCATGGCTGCAGCGAGATGGATGTTCTCATCCGGACTTTCTTCGTCGCCGACGGTTGTACAGGACGTGGATAGATACGCAAACTTGGCGTTCCGCAAGTTGTACCGCATGATGTTTTTGACCATCAACCGACCATCATCCAACACAAACCCAGAGTCGAACGGCTGCCTCCGATTCACGACCGTAGCACAGGCGAGGTAAACAAAGTCAGTCTTGTTCTTGTTCAATTCTTCACCAACCTTGCTGATGCTGGCATCCTGAGCTGAAATGCAAGTTACCATGGCGGCAGACTCGACGCGCTGTGATATACTGGACAGCTCGGCTTCCACTGTGGGGAGTATGTCCCGTGCTGGATACTGTACCCCAGGGACAAGCAAAAAATGGGGCCGTTCCATGGATGGAACCAATGGCTATTTCTGTCGAGCACGGATGAGGGCTGTCAAGGTTGGTGTATAGGAGGAAATATAGATATCAGAGAGCCTTCGTTGGCCCTTCTTAAACGAGGCGGCAGCGTGCAATGGGAGAAGAGAGAACTCGGCGGTCGGGCACCACCAGATGCGCGACCGAGGGGGACAGGAGCCCTGAAGGATGTTCACAATCGGAGAAACAATTTCATCCCAAAGCTTTCGTAGAAACTCCAAAATCTTCTTTGTCACATCCTCGCGTTTGGCACGTCAATCAGAGAACGAAGCTCCAATGATAGTTCGGAGACGCGGGCTTTCGTGATGGGGAGAGGAACGTGGAGGGGATCCTGGTCGGATAGAAGTACCAGTGCGTCGCAGGTGTATTGGCTGGCATTTACGACGATGCCCGGTCCACTGGAAGCTGCCAGCTGGAGGTCTGAGAACAGCGGGGGCTGGAGGAAACGAGAGAGGCCAGGCAACTTGCGAATATCGGCAACAACATCCTGCAATTGGATGTTCAGATGGGATGCCTGATCGTGCTGAGAATCGGTGTTGGGACGGGCATGAAGCGCGCTGCGAAGGAAAGAAGCCAAATGGGTGAACTTGTCTGCCAATTCTTTGCCCGTGTCACCAGATGCTATCACTTCATCAATGGAAGAGCGAAGGCAGGTCAACTGGCTCCAAAAGACGCCACGACCTTGTTCAAGGAGCTCAATTGCATTGGTGGAATTGCCATAGCGAAGACAAGCAGAAAACGCATCGACTACTAGAGATGTTATGAGCTGTTTGAGTAGTGCAAAATTCTGAGGCAAAGGCGGCAGGGTGGCAAGATGGTGAACACTGAGACGAAAAAATGTTTGGTAAGCCAAAACTGTGGTATCATGTTTGCACTCTTCAGCTATCTGGATCCATTGTTCGGCACACTCGAGATCAATAGAAGACACTGGAGAGTTGGGAATATTTCCTGGGGGTCACTGATATTGTGCATGACCAAGTGCTGGAAACGGGCATGGATGCAACTCGCAACGTTGCCCAGTGAAATGGCTCGATGAGGATGTCCCTGTGGGCAAAGTTCCAATGCATTGCGTCCGAGGGCAAGTGCCTCGTCAAGGTCAGAGAACCTTCCGAGCTGCTTGAAACGGGCATGGAGGCAACCCACAATGTTGCCCAGTGAAATGGCTCGATGAGGATGTCCCTGTGGGCGAAGTTCCAATACACGGCGTTGGAGGGAAAGTGCCTCGTCAAGGTCAGACAGCCTTCCGAGCTGTTTGAAACGGACATAAAGGTATTTCCCAATGTTTCCCAGTGAAAGGGCTCGATCAGGATGCCCCTGCGGACGAAGTTCCAATGCACTGTGCCCAAGGGCAAGTGCCTCGTCGAGGTCGGACAGCCTTTCGAGCTGCTTGAAACGGCTATAGAGGTAATTCGCGATGTTGCTCAGTGAACGAGCTCGCTCAGGATGTCCCTGCGGGAAAAGTTCCAATGCACTGCGCCCGAGGGCAAGTGCCTCCTCGAGGTCAGACAGCTTTCCGAGCAGGTTGAAACGGCTATAGAGGCAACTCGCAATGTTACCCTGTGAACATGCTCGTTCCGGATGCCCTTCCGGGCGAAGTCCCAGTGCATTGCGATCGAGGGCAAGTGCCTCCTCGAGGTCAGACAACTCTCCGAGCTGCTTGAAAAGGCTATAGAGGCATTTCGCGATGTTGCTCAGTGAATAGGCTCGGTCAGGATGCCCTTCCTCGCGAAGTTCCGATACACTGAGTTCGAGGGAAAGCGCCTCGTGGAGGTCAGACAGGCTCCCGAGCTGCTTGAAACGACTATAGAGGCAGCTCGCGATGTTGCTCAGTGAATAGGCTCGATGAGGATGCCCCTGCGGGCAAAGTTCCAAGGAACTGCGTTCGAGGGCAAGCGCCTCGTCGAGGTCCGTCATCCCTCCTCTTTCCATGAACCGCTCGTAGAGTGAAGCAGAAAGATTTTGTAGCGATTTGACTCGATCGGGATGCCCTTGGGGGTGGAGTTGTAATTCATCGCGGCAGACGGTGATTTCCGCGTCGAGTTCAGACATTGGGGCAGAGAAAACGACGTGGATTAATAGTATCCCGTTGAAAAATATCAGGACACTCCAGCCTGAGCTAGCTGCTCTTTTGAATTGCAGGCATACCTCTCGTGGGGTCTTTTTCGTTGCGGACAGACCTGAGACGGGGGTGAGAGTGTACTAGTAGTACGAGCACTTCATGCATGGGAACACGAAGTAGTAGCTTACGTGAGTCGTCTTGTTCTGAACGACTCGACAAGGAGTTCATCCGAGTCTATGTTTTGCTGATAGGCAAGTGGGAAAGGCATCGAACAGAGCCGAATTCTGGAACCTGAGACATAGTACGGCGGCCCCCACCTGCATCTCAGACTCATGTCATTGAATACGAGACGACGTTGAGCAGGACGACGATGGCTCCACTTTGCAACAGTACGTGAATATCGATGACGAGGTATCTACTTGGGTGGGACCATGGCTGCTTCGATGACGCCTGCTCCGGGACTGGGCAAGGAGAAGAGAGGCCGAGGGGTCCATATAAAAGGCATGCTCAGTCGGGATTGTCGGAAAGTCTGGATGCGGAAGGGAGGATGCCTCGGACCAAGGATGGGGTGAGTGTTTTCCGGCTGGGAACGATTGGGCGGAACTGATGATTGCGCTGAAATCAGATGTGCACCTCCTTCCACTGACACCATGCATAGGTGTAGTCAGTGCCACGGGCGGTGCCAGTGAATTTTGATTGAGCATCTCCGTTGCCTTGCTCGATGCGATATCGCAGTATCTGAGTTCAAGGAACAATTGAGGCATGATGGATGTTGTCGACTAAAAGCTTATGAATTGCCCTCCCGTTCTGGGGCGATATATACATCCTAGAATACAAACATTGGTACTAATTTAATAAACGAGAAGTCGGTGCAATGCTGGCCCGTCCGCCTATAAGCCCAGAATAAGCCAAACCATAGGAGGGTCTACGTTACATTATACACCTGAGACCCCAGCTGCAAAAAAACCACTGATGTGCGCTTCACAGATCGCCGAAAACCAGAACTCGTGCGCAGAATCGTGTGAAGGGATAAGGTTGTGGGCGATCTCATGGGCGAGCACAAAGAACCTTGGGTCAAAAGTCAGTCAGCCATGATAACAGAGATGGAATGAAGCACACCATGATAGCTGGGCTCGCCTTAGGTGGCCATTCTTTACATCCGCATCGTCTATCAGGTGCTGTTGTCAGCCAGATCGCTACTTGAGTTGTAAAGCAGGTGATGCATACGCCATTCCTCAAAATATCGCAGATTGAGGTAGATGCTTCCTTCCAAATTGAACGCGATTGGACCTTCATAAACATCATAGAAAATGTGCAACGAGTTAATCGGAAGGTTGTGGGCAGAGGCAGCGGGCGTGATAATACGTATAAAACGAGCCAGCGGCTCCTGCTTGTCAGTGATGAATGCATTAATATCTGGTACACCTGGGAAAGCCAACGGTCAGCGTCTCGATATCTAGCATGCCATGAGTGGCGGTACGGAAGGAATCACCTTCGGCGACATGGACTTCAACGTCTTCCCGTGTACCTGGCCATCCTGTAAGTAAGATAAAGAAGGCAGAGACTGCCGGACTTACCCAGAGAACGAAGGTTTTTGACTTGTGCAAAATCATTGCAGGAGTGGTGCTTCAGGAACTGAATCATATCAGCTTTGCCATCGAGCAAACGGCCTCCTCCTGGAGCGCACGCCTCGCTCGCCATGTCCACAACGTCTCCTGTTGACACGTCAGAAGGTGTCGTTGGGAGAGCTTAGATAACTCACGGATGTAACTCTGACGGATAACCTGACGCGGACTCCTGGAAAGAGATGAATGACAAACTTGCTGAGTGATCAAGCTTACCGTGGAGGCGGAAGATATATAGTATTTTCGAATGTCGTCGATGGTCGTGCGCTCGAGATAAGTCTCCCTTTAACGATGTGGTATGTATTGTTTAGGGTGTTCGCGATGGAGTCACGGATATACCCAAGTGCTCCTTGCGGAGGAGAACCTTGGTCTATGGTGAGGCTCGCCGAAGAGTGGGGATCGTCTGCTGTGATCGCGCTTGACTCGTCCACGGATAGCTCAAACGGCTGCTGCTCAGAGTACTGGTTAACTGTACGATAGGGATGGAAGTCAGCCGACTGCTCTCGGCGCAGGAATACAGAACCGACCATCAAAGCCTGCTCGTTTCAAAAGTTCTATGTCGGAAAACATGGTTCCAAGGAGGAGGGTATCATTGATCTTGACAGATCCAAATAAGAGTCGGCATAGGGATGCAGCAAGACTTTATGGGGTATGAGCAACCGAGAAGCCATTACACAACAGGTTGCCACACTCACTCGTACATGTCCCGCTTTACATGGCGTGATAACCATAGCTCTATACTCCCGTCAGCTTTGTTACACTTCATGGTGGCCCACAGATCCTGCTCCCGTGAGGTGTTGCCATCACCAATGAGGAGGGTTTTGCGGACAAGCAACCTCGAGCAGACTACAACACTGAAATTATCAGGGCTGGGGACACGCGTTTTATCGTACTGAGAATGGGGACACTTTTCCAAGAAGAAGGGGAGCCGCTGGAGAATCAAGGTTCGGACTTCGGAACAAGTCTTGGTATCAGGGATTTCAAGGGAATCTTCATATCGTTCTTGGATGACGGTGCTCAGCCGTCTGCACCCGATTGAGATGTAGAAGCCTGTCAATCCAGGTAAATAAAATCCACCATATGATTAACGTAGTGCGTACGCTCAAGTAATTCATCTTGAGGTGCCACAAAAATAGCGTCACCAAAGAGCGCATAGTCCCTGGAATCATCAACGATGACAATCTCCTTGGGTGTCCGCAAATCATAGATAGGTTTCCATCCGACTTGGTCACCGGCTCTCTCTCGACGCTCACCGAGCAAAGTTCGCTGGGAACTCATCCTGTCCAAGGTATCATTGGGAATGTGGGTTCTCCGAGCCGCGAGATCGCGTAACTTCTCCAGGAAACTGTACTCCCCCATATTAGTGGTCGCTCAGAGACGCTTGGATTATGGATTTGCTCTACACACCTGTCAGGTCCTCCGGCAAGCTCGTAGAACCTATCTGGATTGTGGATTAGGCTCTCTGCAACATCTTTCACAGAAGGCTCTTTCATTGAACCACAAGCGCTCAAGAAGTGATTCGCCTTTGTGCCGAAGTCCACGAAGACAAATAGCTTGGAGTAAAATGGATCCGTAGATGGGCCTAGGTAGCACCGAGCGGGAGTCAACCATTCCTGGGAACCAGAAGAGCTCGTGGGCACTATCTGCAGCTCAGAAAGTCTGGTAAGATCGGGCTGCGTAAAACCTAGTGCCATGTTAGGAAGGCAAGTAATGTGGGAATTCGAAGGTTCAATACTGACTCTGAATGCAGTCCGACAAACATTCATACCACTGACGGGCTGTGTCTTTGTCGGGAGGAGATGTTGTCTCCAGCAAGTGAAGAAGCTTCGATCGGGGTGGGTGTTGTTGGATACCTAGTTCGCTGATGACGACTTTTTGATAGGCATTCTGTACGACGGAAAAGCCAAGTGCTTTCCACTGGATACCCAAAAATACCTGTGATGATACATGAGCGAAGATTCAACGACAAAGATGCCCCACAGTACATCTCCAGGGTTCTTCAAACAAGTGCCCTCCTTGTTCTCTGCTGGCACAAATGCAACATGCTGGAACTTGTCCGGAGTATACCCGGAATAATTTGATCGGATGTTGTTGCAGAAATACGTAAAAGCCGTTGCCCCGACTGAAGTATCCAGTGAAGCACAAAGTCTTATGATTATCTCGAGAGGTGGGTAGGAATGCAGACCCAGGTGATACAAGAGTTCAGCTAGAGATCGAGCTAGTATTCCGTGTGGGTATAACAGAATTGACATCCCTACCTTTATTTGATTCGTTCAGCCATTTCGACTTCTTATCCCAGTCGATCACAGGCAGCTGAAGTTGACGGAAGATTTCCACTGGCGGGTAGAGTTCGTCGGCACAATAGCGAAGCTTCTTGCCAACGTCGTTCTGGACACATTCCTTGGAGAAAAGCTTAGATGACTTCAGCATAGAGATCTGTTCCATGGTCAGGGGAGGAGATAATCGGACAAGATAGTCAATAAAATCAGATACACTCCAGTCTCCCGTGTCCAACATACTAAGCATGCCGAGTAAGTGACCAAAATAACATAACATGGTGTTCACTTGCCGAGTTGAAAGAAGTTCTAGTGGAATCTGTGTTTGAACTCCAATAAACGAAAGCAATGTTGTCATCTCTGCGTTGAGCTGAAATCGAGCGGTGAACGTGACTACTGGTAAACCAATTTTGCGGAATAGTGCGTCGTTTGCAATGGGAAGATACGAGCCGTCCGGGCGATGCAGACCATGAGATGTAGGAATACAGTGAACGCCTTCGAACACCGCCTTCGCTGCACGACGCATATCATCCGAAAGTGAGGACCATGCGCGCGAAAGGATGTATAGGACGCGTTCAGCCCAATCAGGTGACTTGGTGAAGTCATATGTCGGATCTCTGGACATAACATCTGTACGCGAGATGTATCGGAACCAGTCCATAACGATGAACTCCCTCTGGCCAAGGTTCTTAAGTTCTGCGAGAGTGAAATGTGTGCTGACCTCGAGGGGGATAAGAGACGCAGGAAGCGGTCCATCGTGTGGAATGTGGGATCCAAGACCCTTAATATTGATGAAGCATTCTGTTAAGGACAGTGATTGCACCGTTCCTCCTGCGCCATAGAAAGCAACGGCATTTGACAACTCGGCCACATTCAAGCTCGAGTCGTTTCGCTTCAACCCTAACCACCATCGAAGACAAAATATCAACTTTTCTTCACTGAGGGGATGTCCATCCAGGGCTCGTAGAACATCTTTGACAGTGACAGGTGATATCTTATGTGGGGCTGGAAGGGCCTCGATATTGCGTGCAGCTTCCCGACTGACGTGTTCCGAGAGCATCGGGAGGGAGCTGAGAAACTTGGAAACTTGCGGATCGAACGCTCTGATGTCGGGGGCCGGACGAACGCCAATAGAAGAGAGAAGCCTAAGAGGCGAAGCAGAACATTTGTAGAATGAGTCGCGTAGCATCTGAGCAACTTTGGGCGAAGGTGTCGAGTGATGAAAAGCGAAGAATTTGAGAACATGAAGAAAGCGCCAATGCAAATGATCCTGAGCCTTGGGCAATGGTTGGGAATCTGGAGTAGCTGCGGCTGCTTCCTTCCATAGGTGTTGAATATCAGAGAGCTCTAGTTCATACACAGCACGAGATAAGAAGCCTCCAACGTATAACAGTCCCTTGTTCCAGACTAGTAGGCGACAGTGAGTCAGCGTCTTACTCCACTAAGGGATACTCACTAGAAACGTAGTTATCACTAAGACATCGCGTGAGTAGCTACCCATCGTTGAAGTATTACTAGCTTACACAAAATCAATTGATTCACGCTCAACAGTAGGGATGAAGTGGGATGCCATGTGACCCCCGACGCCCGTTGTTTGTCCAGTGGCATGACCCTAGTTAAGGTCATCAGCAGTAGAAACGGGAGACTTAATGAAACGGGGACGAACAATGAAGATGCGTGTGTACTTGGCCCTATTACACATTAGACTTCGTTAGTGAAGGTTTTCGATGGTCATACAGACTATGACATACTCTTCGAGATCTGCGCGTAGCCCCTTGAAGATAGACTCCTCTTCGAGATGGCAATTTCCCTGTTCTGTGGCGCTACGATCATATTCATCTTTCCCAGTCTTGGCATCACCAATCAGTGGGCATTGGAAAACGCAATCAGTGCAACAACCTACATAAATCAAACTGTATTTTAGCCGCGATGGTGGATGTTTTTTCATACACCGGCGTAATTCTCCCGAGATTTTCTTGTCAAGCATGACATCCACCTCTGCAGTGAACATTGTGAGATCCACTCGAGACTTGTTGATTTCCATTGACGATTGATTGGTGGCTCCAGAACCAGCATTCATAACTTCCGCTTCGATCGTGATGACTAGTTGGTTACAACAATTGGAACTGAGGACGGACACACTATCACATAAGCACACTCACGATGACATCGGACCCCTTTAACGTGCATGATGTTCTCGGGGCTAGACCGTTTCATCTCTTCAGGTATATTGATAGTTCGAAGGGTTTCGAGTGACTTCTCGATATGTCCGACGCGATGATCGTCAAAGAACACACCCACAGTCCTCAAATTCACCATGAAAGTGATCGATGATGCAAGAAATCGCAAGAGGTCCAATACAGGCGGCATCGGACTAAGTTCTCGCAGCGGCATCTTGAATGTTGTCCAAAGATCCGGTGCCTCATTGTGGAGGCTACCACAGCGGACATACAACTGGTGTCTGAATGAGAGCTTGACTCCTAGCAATTGATAAATTCGGTACCTGATCATCGTCGTTCTTCCAGTAAAACCCCATTTCGTAATCTGCGACTGTGTTATATCTACAAGCTCACAAACGACCAAAATCCCATACCTCCGGATGTGACGCACGGGCTTTCCGTCACAGAGAATAGGCTGTAAAAACCTGCCAAAGGTTATCTAGCATTAAATTTGGAGGAAATGTTGACTCACCAACGCCAAACGCGCCAATTTTATCCGGACTGGGATTGCCTTGGGCTGAATGAAGACAAGGTTCAGAAGACTTGATAATAAAGGCAGACAATAGAATTACCCACCGATTCTAGGTAATCGCTCCCAGTCCCCACTGTCAAATGGCTTCCCGTTGTTTCTGAATGTCCACTGAGCGATCTTGTCAATGAAAATATCAATACGAAAAATCGAATGGACGCTGATAAGACCGGGCACCTCTACATCAGTAAACTTCAGGTCAGATACCTGATGGGTACTTCCTCTTTTCGCGTGTTGTTGGTACGCAGCAGTCTCAAAGCGAATTTCGACAGTCGAAGACCCAGCATCATCAGAGTTTTGAAGGAGTTCCCGGAATACTAATAAAATGAAGAAGGTGTGAACGACGACGGATCGAGTATCATAACAATACGACTCCCACATGTGAACTCTCCCGAGTAGCGTGCAAGCACTTTGTCAACCAATGCCCGTTGATTGACCTTGACTCGCGCCTCCTCTCCTCTAGGCTCCCGATTGATTGTGAGATAGAGATATCACCAGAAGTGAAATAGAAGTGTCAGGACCTCGCGGTGTGGTAACATTTGTTGTGGATAACGTCCTCAGCTGCTGAACCTCCTCGAAAAACCTCACGGTTTTGAGTCTGATAACTGGAGTTCGAGTGAATGTTGGTAGTCAACTTCGTGGAAGTGTTGCACGAAGCACAGCAAGTTGAAGGCGCCGGCTGCTGCATGTTCTTGAACTTCTCGTTAGTCGGTCCCATAATCGGGTCCCGCCCAGTTCCCAACAAGGATAGCACATATCAGATAGCACGTGGCTGGCAAACGCCTCTCATCCTCACCATATTTTGTGCGATGGTCGACTCCCCACAAAATCTATACGCAAAAAATCTGCAGCAATCATTCGGGTACCCCTTGCGGTTTCCAGAACCAAAGCCTGGCCTCCCTCCATCCTACGAAGAAAATGGGCTCCACATCGGAGATGTTGGCTACGTCAACGATCATGGCATGTTTGAAGTCCTGTTCAATATATGTTTTTCCTCAGACCACGAGCTCCACTGCGCCAGGCACAAGGATCTTGAGGGCCTTGTTGGACTGACCAAGTTCAACCCGAACGAAGTCCCTCCTATTCCAAATGGATTCCCTTCCGGTCGTGTAATTTGCCATGGCATCCAGGGGTCGCACGGCGATAACCTGAAGCATACCCAGAGGTAGTTTAATATCAATATTTGGGGAGGTGCGACACTGCTGACTTGGTATCGTTTGAAGCGCGCCCTGCAAATTCATGTCACGTTCTACGTCCGGCGCCATCCTCATCCTCCCGTCAGGTGCTGTGCTCCGAAATCTCAATGACAACAAGGAGGAAGAGTTTCGTAAGCTGGCAGAGAAATGCGCGCTCGACTGGTGTCAATTCGCTCGTCGCAAATCCCTCTACCTCATTACTGGGTTCTATAAAACGAGTTCTTGGTATCTTGCCTCGTTCCATGATGCCAGGTCTACTGAACAGATCCTACTGGAACGTGACGAGGCAGGGAGATATATATGGAATTCCAGTTGCGATTACCGCCAGAGTCCCACGGAAAACCGCAATGAGAACCAAACCGTACTCATATCAGGATTCAAGATCGAAGTGAAGGGGTGGGATAAGCACGCTGTGATTGAGAAGCTGGCGCCGGGCCCGAGAAGCGTTTGGTCTGAATTGACGTTGCTGGCGAGTTCCCTGCTTCGCATGCTAGTTTTCTTCTGGCAGGGAATAATGTCGAGAGGTGTGCTCAAGATGTGGGGTCATGGTACGCTCAAAGATATGGATAGGGGCGTACGTGTCGACCGCGTACCGGCATCATCCCAAGTATGTACCCTCACTAAGATGATTGAACCAAAAATGGTTGAGCAATCCTCCAGCCTTTTCACCCCTCTGACGTCATCAATCGTTACCTACTGAACAAGGTTTGCCCACTGGAATATCGTACCCCGTTGCATACTGAAGTTCTAGCTCTAAGGATCCTAATAACAATGTGGCCATCACTCATGACAGCCAGTGGCTAACCATGCTTGAAAAGGTTCGGTGTCCTGCACAGTTTCCATGCACAACATGACCAAGCCTCTAGAATGAACTGCCTCACGAGGACATGATGGAAGAAGAACGGTTTCGGGCATTTTTGGAAGAAAAATACACGGATGACTGTAACTCGGACAGTAAGTGTTTCATCGCAACGATTGTCACTGATTCCTAATGTTTCTCAGATGTGGCTTATCTCCGGAGAAAGACGTGGGCCTCTTCTTTCGCCAAAGCTTGGAGTGTTAACTAGGTTGCGTCAATAGCGATGAACCCAATAGCGCAGACTGCAGTGAACTGCGCAAGTCAGTGCTCTCTCCCAGAACATTCTCCATCCCTGCTCCTTCAGATGACGCCCGGCAGATCGTGATCACACGTACGTAAGCCTTGTGCCCTTGTAGAAGAATTATGACAATCGCCTCACAGGCATGCGGGTGGAGAACGTTGTCGTTGGTCTCAGACGCATGCCCGTCGGCTTTTATGTCCTTCTCCAGTTCGACGGTACAGAGAGAAGGAACACAATTAAGTCGGTTTTGGTCCGCGATAGCATCATTGAATGGGACGATGAGATTGTGATGTGAGCAAACCCTTGCTCCTTTCTACTTGCTGTCGCTCATGATAATTAGGCCCACAGATTCAACGATCAAGCTCCGATTCTCCATCAATGCTTCTTTCGAGTTTGAACCAACGCTCGGAAATGGAGAAACGCTCTGCGAATCAGAAATCAGCGTGGGTGCTTTGGCTCAGAATGGCAGCACGTACCGTATGTACCATGAGTTTTATCGTTCTGGTGGCTCTTACTCAAACTGGTGCAGTTCCGTTCTCTACTGCGGGGCGGAAAGATGCCTCTTCCTGTCCTTCGCTCCTTATCACTCTCGAAGAACGGCGGTTTGACCCTTTCGCTGATCGGAGTCAAGGCGATGGCAATGTGAGAGTGATGGCTATATTATGTGTCCCTATTGTTAATGAGACTTTGTTAGCTGGGATGCGAGGACCGGTCATGCATCGGAGTCGGAGAAGCTACAGATGAAGGGCACGATGCACTTCTCCACTATCACAGAGACCACGGGAAAGTGGAAGAATCTGTAGAACGCTTCAAGCGTGCGTTGGACCTTTGTCCTTCCGATCATCAATGCCGCGCCGCCGCACTGTTCAACCTTGCTACGGCGAGGTTCTTAACCTGTCAGGTTCACGGTACAATCCCCGACCTCGAAGAAGCCATTGCTTCTTATCGTGAAGTGCTCAAGTTGCGCCCAGCGCCTCACCCAGATCGACCAGGGACACTACTGCAACTCGCCCAAGCCCTCTTGTATCGTTACGGGAGGCTGCAATGCAATGCGTCCGTCGCGGACGAAATTGAGGGTCTCGTGATCGGGGTCAAGCAGATTTGCTGCGAGGGCAGCTACGAACACCGAGCGGCGGATCTCGTACTTCACACGCTCAAACGCTACCAGGCCCTGACGTCAGGGAAGTTAGTCGAACTCGACGAGTTGATCTCGGAATTGGATCAATCTGCTCGAATGCCTCCAGATTGGTACTTCGATCGGCCGTACCGATTGATCAACTTCAGTGTTGCGCTGCGCAAACGTTTCGAGATAACTCCCGACCTTGATCATCTTGAAAAGTCGATTTCAGCGATCGAGGAAGCCGCGCGGCTCATTCCAGATGGCCATTTCGATAAGCCCTGGGTGCTCGCCTCCCTGGGTGATGCACTCCGTGTACATTTTGTACAACGTGGTGGTGTTGCCGACCCCGACAGCTCAATTTCCGTGATCGAGGATGCTGTAAAACTCACTCCAGACGGCCATCTCGAAAAGCCTTGGATGCTCAGTAGCCTTGGTGCTGCGCTCCTTGTACGATTTATCTGTCGCAATGCCGGTGACCTCGGCAAGTCGATATCCATGACTGGAAGTGTCGTGCACCTCACTCCGAAAGCTCGACTCGATCAGCTGAATAACCTTGTCAGGTCTACCGCGACTGGTTCCCTGTGCATTGGTGACCTCAGTGACCTCGAGCGAGCAATCTCAAGGCATAGGGATGCTGTGGAGCTTCTTTTTGATGGAAACCCTCACAGATCCCGCTGCTTAACCAACCTTGCTGGTTCCCTCTCAATTCGTTTTTGGTGCTTGGGAAATCTACGTGACCTCGAGGAAGCAGTCTCTGGGTACAAGGATGCCATTGAGCTCATTCCTAATGGCCACCCTGACAAACCCGACTGTCTGAATAACCTCGCCCTCTCCCTCAGAGCTCTTTTCGAGCGCTTCGGCGAGCCGAGTGACCTCGAGGAAGCGGTTTCGAGGCACAAGGATGTTGTTGAGCTTACCCCTGACGGTCACCCCGACAAACCTGGCCATCTGAACAACCTTGCTCTCTCCTTCAGAGCTCGTTTTCAGCGCTTCGGCGAGCTGAGTGACCTGAAGGAAGCGATTTCGAGGCACAAGGATGCTGTCGAGCTAACCCCTGATGGCCACTCTAGCAAATCTGGCTACCTGAATGACCTTGCTGCCTCCTTCAGAGCTCGTCTTGAATCCCTCGATGAGATGAATGACTCTGAGGAAGCAATTTCGAGGCACACTAGCTTCCCATGGCTACGCCCTGCAAACTATCCTTTGTGATGATATGTACTCATGTAATACTACCGGTAAAAGTTTGGAAGGGCCACAGCAAACATATATACAATGATACATACTACCAAACACACAACTTGAATAGACACGCCGTGAGTGTCTCACTATATCTCATCGACAAGTACTGCCCATGCCCATGCTTTATTTCTTATTAGCATGTGTGATATATTTCTCCTTTAGGGTTATCCACAGATGGCGGGAAGCAGAGGGTAAATTTAATTCCAATGAGCGGTCGTCATTCCACCGGGTTAATGTTGTGATCATACCAGAACGACCCCGGAACAGCAGCAACGAAGTGCGGTTACCGCAAGATGCACTGCAAATTCACGACGAGGAACTGCTCGAGGGTGAGCAGGATAAACTTATATCTTTGGCACTTTGCGATGGTCGTTGACTTGGTATGCAGAGGAAGTTCTGTGCAGAATCAATGGTGATGGAGGCGAAATGTCATCCCTCGTATTTCTTCCTGATGGGAGACTGCTAGCGAGTGCTTGCAAAGATGATAGCACCATTCGATTGTGGAATGTGGAACATGGCCGGGAGGTCGAACCATCGATGAACCTTGGTGTCGCAGTGAACACCATAGCTGCATCCAAGGACGGAAAGTGGCT
Source organism: Boletus rubroflammeus (assembly GCA_038090375.1). NCBI lineage: Eukaryota > Fungi > Basidiomycota > Agaricomycetes > Boletales > Boletaceae > Boletus > Boletus rubroflammeus. The sequence goes on along the minus strand of JBBPMQ010000147.1, from coordinate 26,889 downwards.
CGTTAGTGGGGCCGTTGATGGAAACGTGGCGATTTGGAACACGACTAATCATCAGAAAGAGGGCGAGTCAAGCGAGCCACACGAGCTGAAGGTTACAGCATTGGATGTATCACCAGATTCGTTGCGTGTTGCAAGCGGGTCAGACGACGGGACCGTCATGGTCTGGCGCATCAACTTGGAACCTGCGCTCCGTCGTGAACTATCCCCGTTGAGACATGAGGACTCGTCACCAGTTTCGTCCGTCAAGTTCTCACCAACCGGTGGTCGGATCGCGTCAGGCTATGCTCGATCCGGTTATTATACGATTCGAATCTGGCATAGTTGGACCGGGGATCAACTGGCATCTATCCCAACTGACGGTCAACCAACACGCTCACTCGCTTGGTCCAGTGATGGGCGAACACTGTTCGCTGGCGGGCCCCACGGTTCGATCAGACGTTTCGACGTTGCGACTCAAAGACGCCTAGCGAAGTGGGAAGACTCTCAGTCTGATGTCATCACTTCTCTTTATGTTTCCAACACTGGCCAATTCCTCATCTCTGCCTCAGCTTCGGCACGGACCATTGACATATGGGATGTACGGGACATCTCTACAAGAAAGCACCTTCGCTCCTATCGACGCTCTGATGTGCTTAGCACCGCCATCTCACCGAACGAGCTCTATCTTGTCAATGGGGGAAAGGGCAGGAAGATTTATAAACGAGGCCTCTCGAAGGTTCTTGAAACGCCCTATTTTTTCCATGTGAGTATACATCATCCCCACGAGGTCATCATTTTTTCATCCCTCTCCTTAGCGTCTTACCTCCTCGCTAGGACTGGTGGAGCCTGTAAGTCAGTTTTTTCCAGTCAGATCACTTCACTCATATCCTTCGATCACAGCTCACGTATATCAGCAACGCGGTACATGAGATATGGAAAGACGGAAAATTGGTCGAAACGGAAGAAATGCTATCGACTGAAATCACAGACGAAGGTTGTCGGAATTTCGTTCAGCATGCACGTGCCAACCGTTCTCTTGTGCGGGCACGACTACGAAAATGGGACGAAGCATTGGAGGATGCTGAAGCCACGATAGTGATTTGCATCATTTTTTTCCCACAGAGTTAGCACTAACTCCATGGCATGTAAAGTCACACGATGACCAAAGGCCGCTAATAGCCTACATCGCAAAGGGCATCGCACTCTGTGGGCAGGGAAAGCGCGAGGGAGCAGTAGATGCATTTGATGCTGTGCTTCGTGACTGTGACAGCGACACCAAAAACCTCGTTGAGCATATCAGAGTAAGTTACAACCAGGAGAGATCGTTTCAATTGTTGAACTCGTCTTTGCACCAAGTGCATCATCTTTTTCGAGGTCGAGCTTCGTGATAAACTCTATTGCGGAACTGAACTCCTCGATCTTCACCAAGGTGTTAATGTATGTCCATTGGTGAAAGTAAGTGCTCTTTGCGGTCCCTTGGAACGACCCCTTGACTTGTCATCGTGCAGGCACAGAGGCTTGTCCTCCTCGCAGAGCTTCGCATAAAGAAAGGAGACCATGAAATGGCGTTACGGCTTTTGTCGGGAGCGCCTGACCTCAGTCCCTTTCTTTATGCTCCGGAAGCAAAGACTATTTTTCTAGTAAGATCCCGATAATTTATTTTCCGCCTGCATTGACGCGCCTTCAAAGATCTTCGGTTGGAACCTCTATGATCTGCACTTCATGATCTACCAACTGAAATTCCAAGCATTGGCTGCATCCGGTCGCACAGAAGAAGCCATAGAAGCACTCCACATCAATGAGAGTAACATCGACGAAGAGATAGAAGCAAGGAAGGGAGTTCTCGGCCGACTTAGCGGTAAGTCCTTGTGTACCTGACTCTCTGTTGTTGGTGCGAGAATCACTGCCGACTTAGAGAAGTTTGGCGATAAATCAATGTGTCATGGCAAGTATGACGATGCAGTCGCTTGGTACACTGTGGCAATGGCTCTTTTTCCAGAATTTAGAGTGGTCGACAACAATCCTGGTGAGTCTGAATACGATTAATTGCCATGATGTTTACTCAAGTACTCGCTTTCAGACCTTACCAAAAGATGTCTTGCAATGTTCGAAATAGTGGACAATGCAGTAGTTTCTGAGAAAGACAAGGCGACTGCTCTGTATGTAGACTTGTTATCCAGCCATCCCCAGAGGATTGTCCGTCTTCTCCTCAAGCGCAGTAAGGCAAGGGTGGAGAAGGAGTCGTGGGAAGAGGCATTGGATGATGCGAACGAGGTAGGGACCTTATCAGGACCTGGCTTGTCTTAGATGTTCCATTGATATGTTTCGTATTCCAGGCAATCCGACTGGATCCGCTGTGTCCTTGGGCTCATGAGCGGAGGCGTGCCGCGATGCATAAGAAGGGGAATGATGGGTCCAGTGGTATTCTTTTGATAGTTGAGAAGCAAATTGATCGGGACATATCTCGTGAGTAACTTCTCCTATGATTATGCTTGTCGATTGACTACATCCCACAGAACTGCGGCAAAGCCCCGTTCCATGTGAGCTAGTCATTGATGCAGCAATTCGCCGGATCGCCAACTTCTGCCCACTCGTACTTATCGACGTCAAAACGGGTCTTCTTTGTGATGAAGGAGAGCGAAAACGTATTTTCAAGGAAGACTCGATCTATGGTGAACTGCTCTCGTCGATGACTGCTCAACTGAACATACAGCACATTGTACATGTGGTTGCGCGGTTTTTCCGCTATGTCATGTTCTCCCATACATGGGAAGGGCAAGAACCAACGTTCCAGCATGTCTCGAAGTCACCAGAGAAATCAGTCTACAAACTCGATCCGTCATCTCGCCTGAATGAAAAGTTGCGCAAATTCTGCGAGATGGTGAGGGACGACCCTGAAGGCTACCGATGGTCATGGAGCGACACCTGCTGTATCGACAAGACTGTCGAGGCCGTGTCCAAAAAGTCAATCCGTTCCATGTACGACTGGTACAAGTGGTCAGCACTCACGCTTGTTCTGCTCGCGGACATTTCCGAGGCACTGTCTAGTAAACTCAAAGATAGTCAATGGATGACACGTGCCTGGACGCTCCAGGAACTCCTTTCACCCCAAACCATCCGTTTCTATGACTGCGAATGGAGACTGTATCACGGTGACAAAAATACCAATCATAAAGAGTCGTTCCACATCATGCGAGAGCTTGCAGAAGCCATCCATGTCACCCCTGATGCTCTCGCTGAGTTTTCTCCGGAAACTTTGGGCGTGCGGGAAAAACTTCGGTTAGCTTCAACTCGCAATGCTACTTACGAGGAAGACATTGCCTATTCGTTGATCGGGATATTCAGCAGCAACTTGATACCAGAGCCACGTGATGCAGCAAATGCACTCGGACTCCTCTTGCAGGAGATTGTGGACCGTTACCGGGAGACTGCAGTGCTTGACTGGACTGGGGAGCCATCAACGTTCAACAGCTGTCTCCCCGCTCGCATCTCCGTCTACAGCCAATTGCCATACACAGTGCCGTCCATTGCAAACGACAATATGGAGAAGCAGGTCGCTACCTTACGGGCTTCGTTCTCACTACAGCAGGATGCCGCCAAATTTCATCACAGATTGTCTCATCTGGGTCCATTGCTTTTCGCAAACCACCGTCTTCATCTCCCCTGCATCACATTTCCGATCACTGTCACGAAATGCGATGCAGCTGCCCGATGTCAAACTCGCAGTCCGGGCACTGTCTATCTCGCCAAGGCATCAGCGCTCGGCGAAGTGGAGTTCACAACTACGGAGGTGGTACCGCCTCGGGACAAATTGATGCTCGTATACCCCTGGATTCGCGATCTCCTCACTCAGGCCCACCTACCTGAAGGGGACCCTGATACCCAGGCGTTAAGGTTAATTGGTTACCTCGAACAGGGATTTAGAGCACTTTTGGTCGCAAAACACCCAGTTCACAACGAATACCGGAGAATTGCCAGCGACAACGAAATCTTCGTTCCCAGACACAGATTGACTTTTTTAAAGGATGTGGGTACTGAACGATTGGTGATATTGTGAGTGCATGTGGGGCGCTCGGCGCCACGTCTTGGAGGGCGAAACCCCGATCTTGGTGTTTACTTCGGTGATTACTGGTGCACCTCCCTAGTACCTTGCATTCCCAATTTATGTAGTAACTATTTCGGGAGACATTCCGAATTCGAAAGGAAAGAGGGGGGCCATCCGGAATCTTTTACTATGAGGAACGATAAACATATATTAGGGCATGGCAACAACGATGGCAGAGAATTTGGCGAGAGAGCGAGAAAGGAAGACAACCAACTACGGTCAACGATCGACGTCAAAAAAGCAAAGAAGCGGGACGAGGGTACGTACGCCATCCAAACTACACGATATTGCCCGGATATCCTTGGAGTTGGTCCGGTACGGGATTCCCGGAATAATGATCTCGTGCTCGGCAGAGACACGCTTGTATCGGCCATTTGACTACCGCTCGAGCAAGAGCGCGTTGAATGGACGCTCGAGGTGGACAATCAGTCGCAACACCCGGGTATAGAGGTCTACCCGAGCTGAAGGCCCAGCATGTAAGGGAGAAGTGAATGCAGAAATATCATCGGTATCATTGCCTGAGCCCAGGCGTCAAACTCAACGTCCGATTCATCGTCCGACACAAACCCATGAAGTGGATCACTGAGATCACGGAGCCAGGGATGTACAAAGGCGAGATTCCGTGGCTTCTTCAGTGGCATCACGTCCGCGGTCCTAAACTCCACTTTGCCGAGTAACGAGACTGTTGGGCGATAGAGGTTCCCTTGACTGCTACCTAACTCTTGTACGCCAATCTTTGTAACGGAGAGCGCGATGCACGGAAGTTGTAAACGACGGTTTGAGGTTGTTGCTCGAAAGAGTTGGTTGACTCGATAATGGAATGCTAGGGCATCCCCTGGTGGCAATCGAGTACGCAGCTGTTCAACTCGTGTATCCAGTTCACTGACCTCCAAGGGGGGTGGGCTGTACGGTACACGGAGAGGCGGGAAGAGCAGTATTGATTTCCCTGTCCATGTGATGACAGCTACGTCTCCCGAGTGAGCGACGATGTTTTCTAAAAGATGTCCGAGCGCTGTATTTCCCAAGCCGTAGTAGCGAGGCGTGATATCGCTCGAGAAAAATCCAATCAAGGAACGCAATATCCTCCTCCACCGTTGCGCTGCGTGTCGATGCTAAGCGGAGTTTCTCCCGCACTCCCAGATCCTCCGGTCGAAAACTGGCGACGGTCTCTGGAGCGATTCCCAAAGTAAAAGCTAGCTCCTCCTTGATGGCAGAAGATTCCTTGTGGTTGGCGGACACGTCATTCAAATACGGTTTCCACTCATCATAAAACCGGATAACCTTTGATCCAAGAAGTTCCTATAAGGGTCCAAGCGCATGTCATCCATCGGCTCTTCATGAGGTCGCCGGGTTCTGACGAGGATAGGAGCATCTGCAAGATAGACAAGGGTTGCCGCTGCTTCCTTGTACCAGTTGTACCTCATGTCCCAAGGACGATATTGCCGTGAGATGGCTGTGAAAGAACGGGGTCAACGAACACTCACAATCTAGATGGGATACGACAAGTACGATACAAGCTTTGAGATAGCTGTGTAAGCATGAAGTCGACAAACACCCACATCCTGGATAGGATGCGACAAGGACGACACAGTCAGTGAGACAACTGTGAAAGCACGGAGTAGACGATCATTCACAATCAAGACAGATAGGGTGCGACACGGCCGGTACGGTTCGTGAGACAGTTATAAAAGTATAGAGAGTCAATGAAGACTCACATCCTATATGTATGCCAGTGTGGTTCGACAAGGACGATACTGTGTGTGAGCCAGCTGTGAAGGCAGGAGTTGACCATCCCTCACGATCTAGATGGGACACGCCAGGGACAATACAGTTTGTGAGATACGGTCGTGAAAGCACGGAGTCGGCGAGCACTCACATCCTACAAGGGGAATGCGACAAGGAAGACACGGTTTGTGAGATGGATGTGAAAGCACATTATCAACAAGTCGACGACTACTTCAAATAGGTGGATAAATTGAATGCAGACCTCCTGCCATCAGACAGCTGAATCAAGATGCCACTGTACTATGACTTGCCATCCCGAACGGCTATTCTTCCACGAGTCTTCATATCTTGGGCTTGTCGCTGGAGAGCTCGGAAAATGAGTGCTCAGCAGGCTTGCTACTAGCCTGTAACATCGACTTGGGCTCGGTGACAGAGTAGGCTGAGTCAACAAGTATGACATTGTATGGCTATACACCACTATAAGTAATCGATCATCGATCCTCCCGGGCCCGCGCTCCTTGCAGCCCACCCCCACCGTAGGCTCTGAACTATTCTTTCTCAGCACCACTTCAATCTCGATGTAACGACGGCTCCATTGTCGATGTCAGTATTTCAGACCATCCTCATTCTCAACTGATTTGCATTGTTCTTGGCTGGGGTTTTTCCCGATGATCAGATCGCTTTTTTACACTCCATCACCGATGCTACAAGCGTTCTTGAAAACAATTGCGCCGCTGTTTAAAACCTAAATGCAGCAAGACTGGACGAATGCGGAAACGTACGTACTCGCAGAGTCCACACCGCACTCACTGATTGCGCGTTCATACGGGTGCGCTCGCAGAAGTGGAGTGGGGCCTACAATGATGACAAAGAGGTGACTCTTTCCCATGCTCGTGTTCACGCAACCCTTCGAGTATGTTCGCATGGCAACGTCGAATGCCTCCGGTTGTTATGGGGCTTCTGTGTTCCTTCATGTCTATCGTTTCCATGCGCGATGCACGAGGATCTGAGCCATGCGAGACTCTGTACTCAACTCGCAGAGCCTCTTGGGAATGGATGCATCTGGTAAACGAAGCATCAATCTACGCTGAAGCTCAATTGACAAACAACGTACTTTTTCCACATTTGTGATTGCTGTTCTGTGCCCTCGTGGACATCGTTGAATCTGGGGATATGTCGACCGCGACACACCCTTGCCTCAACGAATTCTCGATGGGTCCGACGCTAGTATGTCGTACCTCTGTTCACTTTGAGCACCTTTGTAGAGAACTTTCAAGAATTGCTCTCATGCTAGCAGCTCATCCGTAGACTTTCAACCGCACAGAAGTGCCATGCCATTCCATTCTTATCATCAACTGTACTGGATCGCTCACACGATCTGTCTTGCTCAGACAATAATGTGCGCGGACAGCATGTCGATGTTCTCAGAGTCACTGTTGGACACAATTGATACTCAGTGGTTGCCGGTCACTGGTCAGCGCTAAGTAAATGTGCGGCGATGGATCCGGCATGGAAGCTCACGAATTGATCTATCATATTCCCGAGGGTCGGCACCTTGGCACCATCTTCATGTGCCTGCCTCATGGTGTGGAGTGGACCCACATGGACACATTGAGTGACACAGGAGTACATCCTGTAACTAATCAAATGGCGTACAAATTGGTGGGCGCAATCGCACAGGAATGAGAAGCCTAGTCTGACGCATGGCAGCGGTTGCTGAGGTAGCCCAACAAAAGGCATAAATACGTGTCTCTCTCCAGTCCGGCGAGGGCCACTCGAACCCCACTCTGCGTATTCTAGCCAAGCGCTGCGCCGGGGATCCCCCAGATTCGTGTGAGGTGTTGGATGTATCTAACGTTTGGAACTGGCTGACGCTCTGTGGTCCACCCTGTTCAGACAACCATGAGCACGCCTCTCGAGGATTTCTTTGTGCAATTTGCCACCCTAGGCTTCACATACAGCAAGGACAGGACCGCGCACAACAACTTCAACCGCCTCCGCAAGGCCTCTCAATGGGATAACAAGTCGACGGCATTAATAACAGCTCGCCTGGATTACAACGATGCCCTCGTTTCAGAGTTCAATTGCATCTACGGGACAGATAACAACCTGGAAGCGTGGCAAAACTTGTGCTCAGTCATCGACATCACGCCCGTCCCTGACACTATCACAGAATGTCAAAGAGTGAGTCTTTTACGCACGGAACGAGCCGCATTGCAGATGCGGCTGACACAAATATGTACTTGAAGCTCGTGTGGGATGCACACGTGAACATCGTTGACCTCCTCGAGTGTGCGCGCACCGGAAAGCCGGTGCGAAAATTCGCCACTCTCGAGGAGCTCAGAGCATACACAAAGAAACCAGGGAAAATGTTCCCTAAAAAAAGTGCGTATGGGGGGTTACTGAAAGAATTGTTGCGGGAAATCATCAATCCGTACTTTGGAACACGACGGAACGGGAGCGAAAAGCGAAAGAGGAGAAAGGCTCGCAGGCAGGCGGCTGCTATGCAGTCTGCATTATAATCGCTCCGACTACATGTTTGTATGTACTATACCTTTCGTTACATGAGATGTTGTATAGTAATCCGACCACATGAAATACTTATGGCAAGTATCTTGATCTTCGCCCACTCCATAATAGTGGAGAGATATGCGTCTCCGTGTTGGATAGCTCGACCGAGCCGGGTGTCTGTCGACATGTCCCAAAATAAATACCACTCCGTAGAGTATGCAATGAACCCCTCTTGCCCGGGGAGGGAAATGCACGAAGCTGTAGATCTGGTGGGATGCCTGTCTGCGCGATGGCGCAATGCTCGAGAGCGGGGAAAGACTGGATACGTAGTGAACTAGATACAAATGATGCTATTGCAGGTTCACGAAGAAAACGTGCTGTGTCGTGTGTGATCGGGCGAAACCCTCGGGGTTTCCGGCTCGAGACAGGGCCTTGATCTGTGAGTGGGCCAAGGTGAGCTGTGAGGGCGGGATGGGTCCTCACAGTCAGCGAGACCATTGCCTCACGGATGTGCAGGCGATGTGCGTCGAGCAAAGACAAAACAAAACGTTTTGTGACTGAGAGAGGGAGAGGTGGGTGGGTGACAAAAGTTGCTAAAGGTCTGAAGCTCTGCGAGAGCGAAGGAGGTGGTGAAAGAGAAAGAAAGCCCAGCACCTCGCTTCGCTTGACTCGCAGACTTCATCCTGCGCCACCTCGTGACTCGGCTTACGTAGGATATCAACTCGCGTGATTTTACTGTTTTGCTGAAAAAAAGTCTCCTCTGAGTCATGCCAATATCGACACCGTGACACCAGTGGCATCCCGTTATACTCGGCACGTCGGTGTGGCATCGACATACTGATGATGAAGTCCTATGATCGCGATGAAATTAACACATGTTGTTCTGTGAGGTGCGGACGAAGTGGCCCACCACGAATCTGTGAATCAGGAAATTTCTCGAGCTTTGAGAGCATCATCTCAAATGCCCCAAAAGCTTCGCTGTGACGGCCCATGCCCTGTAATGCTACATGTCTCCTCTTGCAACCTCGATGAGATGATGGGTCAAGTTTGATGACCTGCCCGTTCTGTTACTGATGCCGTCTGGAACACTGATGCACGAAACACACCTCGTCGGCATCACTCAGTGCCTCCTCCCATGAGTTCACCGATGCTCATGCTTTGCACCGCTTGACGAGGATCTCCATGCGATCCACCAGGTCGAGTGCCAGTATGGCCAAGAAGTACTCTGTAGCTTCATTGGGGTTCTGAGAGTCCATTGCGACGTCGTCGGGTTTCTCTAGCCTCTGTGTGGCATTGGCATTGAAAAGCTGTGTGGAGATAAATAAATAAAAGGATTGATGGTATTGCTCACGCAACCACTTACTGAGTAAGTTCCCACTGCGCTCGCTCATCGTGGATACTCGTCTCCTTTCCTAGTTCGCTATGCATTTGTTGGAAACACTCGATTGCCTCTGAGACGTGACCGTCCCTGCAAATCGTCCGGAAGCTTGAACTGAACCGAAAAGGGACTTGATATTTGGAGATTCAAAGTCATCACGTAAAGCATACCTTGGCAACAGACCTCAATGCGTCGTTCGCTAAGCGACGAATCAATACCGTGCTTGCCCACTTGACCAGTAAAGTTCGGAGTAGAGGGACTGAGCAACAACGCAGTAGAGTAGGTTTTAATCACTTCAACGTCATGCTTCCTGGTGCGCGATGCATCGTCTCCAATTGTTTCCAGCGCCGATATGCAGTGTGCAACACAGAAACTCACCGGCAAGCCAATCCATTATCCGCTTGTTGGCTCTAACCTCCTCGGTCACGGTATTCGCAATCTCGAGGCGAGACACCGCAGCATCAATTTTGCGGCTGTCAACATACAGGATTTTGCATTGATGTTTCTGCTCGTGCACACGAAGTATCTGGACGAGACTATCGGTTTTGTATTGGGAATGGGCGATCTCGTTGCGGAGTTTCTCAAGTTGTGGTTTGTTCGAAATGCGCAATTTTGATGTCTAATGAATGTGGATATCAATGAAGCGCGAGTCGGGATGGCGATGGACAGACACACTTGAGCTTCTGTTCTGTGCACAAAGATCAGCATGAAGGGACTCGATGGTCCTGAATAGCTGCACGTTGGGATGTATGTAGCGAGTTCGCCACGGAGTTCCTGGACCTTTTGTTGACTGTTAGGTCGGTTTTCCGTCGGACTCGGAGTCGACTCTAATTCACTCGTCACTGGCAGTATACTAACTTTTGTGCAGAGTACGAGGTGTGAGAGTCGAAGCGAGATGGCGCTGGGGAGAGAATCAGGACGACTGATATTTCGCCTATCCTACACTGTCTATTATACTAGTGTACTGAATGTGTTGCTAATCCTACATTCTGGGGGACATAGCAAATATATTGTCTATGTCTCGGCCGAGCGCGGCTTGTACAATAGCTTAGTAATGCATACATTACAACACTAACAATATGGAAAGCGGGACAAAATCGACCAGGGATTAACGTCGAAACGCCTCAACGAACGTTGTCGCGGTCACCGGGACATGATAGATCGATAGCCGAATCCGTTGATTAATTTCGCCCCCCTTTTGTCGATCGCCACGTACACACCCCGCTTACGTTGGAGACCACCACAAGCGAGACAGCCTGAACGTGTTCAAGTTCTGACACACTGACCCGGTGGCAACCCCCCATTTAGGAGACACGAGCTGCACAGTGCAGCAGAGTGTAATGCTGAGTGTACCGAAGTACCGAGTCAAGAAGGCTTCCCACGTCATTTAAACATTTCAAGTTTCGCACAGTGACGACGATAACACAAACCGACACACGCTGCGAGCCGCACCTCGGATGCTGGATTCATTCAATGCCAGTGACAGTGAGGATCGTCTGATCACGGACTTAATCAATGATTTGGTCCCGGTACTGACAAGCACTCGTGCAGAGCTTCCGAGTCACAGGAACACGAAATCATGGCAGTCGGATTTGGGACGCTCCCATGAAAGGGCTCCTGGGCACGTATTTGACTGAGGTAGCGTCGCACAGAGCGTGCTCTGGGACCCTGACACACGTGCATCCTCATTCATCGTTTATGTATAGATGATTGTGCGTTCTGGAGGAGAGCACTTGTGCCCTAGGTGGAATTTGCGGGAATACACAACGACGCGCGATATATTTGGGCCATGATTCGCGTGCGTACACGTTGGCGCGTTTACTTCTTGGCCCTAGGTCGAGAGTGCACGAGCTAAATCCGGCAGAGAGGTGGGTCTATTCTCAGTTCTGCGCTACGCTCAGCGCTCGATGAAGTCTATACCCAGTGAGATGTCGCATATCATATGGCGAACCTAATGTCACACGGCGTGGGACGACGATGCTGGGTGCCCAAGTCACCTCGCCTGTGGTTCCGAACTACCCATTCCGGGTGTCAATGCATCCGTGATTGAAGATTTGCCCTTGGGCATGAAGCGAGCACGTTCGTGCTGTTATTCCCATTAGCCCATGAGCATGATACACGGTATATATATTATCGCTGTCACAATCCTCCCGAATCAATCTCCATCCTCGCCCCTCCTTTCTGTCCCCCCACACGCAAGTCGACGTGCACGCTCTCGAGATGATCTTGGCCTCGACGATACAACTCGCATTCTTCCTCGCCCTCGGCACGGCACAGAGCGCCGGGAGCGTCGCCTACTACAATCCCACCCTGGGTGGCGGTTCCATGCTCGAGAACGCCGGAGACGGGTACGGTGAACCCTTGAACGTCCGTCTATCCCAGTGTCTCCTCATGTGGTGATCACTTGTCCTGATCGTGACTCTGGCTCTGGCAGGTCATCATCTCGGGTGAAAGCTCGCCGGACATATTGACGGATGGCGGAATTGTCAACTATGCGCGTGCGATTGGATTGTACGTCTCGTCTGTTTTTATTGCGTTCGCGTCTGGGCGTGGGGCAATATCTCAAGCGAAAGATTTCCCGTAGCTCCACAGAATGTTTGGGTATTCATCTCGGGAACCCTTTCTCGGCCAACCTCGGTGATGGTAACGGGTGGGTCAATCAGACGATCGAGTTGCGTCAGGATTATGGAAATCCGAGCACCGGCACGTGTTTGGAGAGTTTGATTGGGGGGAATCATTTCCGGTGGGTTCACGTGTTTGAAATGGTGATGATGACGATCCTGATTGTTAATATCGTCGACTTTTTTTGGCTTGGATAGGGTCTTTCGCCAAAACGGGACGTCTGCGAATAGTGCGGCGCTGTTTCTGGCGTGAGTGATACGGTGTTGCAATCCTCTTTTAGGAATGTGACCGTTTATCGGGGTATTGAACTTTTTCGACAGAGTATCCAAGGAAGAGGTAAGGGAGACGTTGCGGCTTTCTCCACGTTGACGTTTGACTAGCCCGTGACGGAGAACCACAATATCGTACCGGATGGGTATAACATTGGCAGGTACGTTATGCGTTCCCCACCCTCTTTACGATGCATTGGTGTTGACTCGAACGCGCACTGTTAGGGATAACCTGGTCGCAGGCGCGATAGGAACGACGAGCTATGGAGGTGTGTTGTATAACACGCAAGCGCAGAGCATCACGGGGTTGTTGGCGCCTGGCGCGGATGGTGTGAATCACGGTATGTACTTGCTTTCTTTTTTTGTCGAACGACCGTTTGGGCTGATGCCTTTGTATTTTTATTCAGGTATTGCACAGGATGGGGTTGTGACGTTGCTGACGGTGACGATCGCTTGATTTGCTTGAGGCTGGTGTGTATATTGTATTCGTACTTGTACTTAGGTTGCACTGGGACCGTACCTTGTTTGTAACACCTCGATGATTTGCTTCCGAGTTAGCCTGGCCCGTTAGCGACTTGTGATCCTACGAACTAGCAAAGAGTACAATGAATCCTCATTCAAACGAGTGACGCTGGTATCCTGACACGCAGACAGTACTACGGCTACATTGGGTTATATCATAAGAGGGGGGTATCAAATCGTCATATAATAACGCCCGCTGCCTCGCTGAGGAGAATGAGCAACCTGTCCTATATGTGGGGGTGAGACGGTCGAACAAGACGTGTGAAACTGGGACGTGCCTTGTCTTGCTCTGTGTCTGCGAACATGAGCCAAGTATGTCCGTCGACAAACTTGACGGCAAACGAGTGTGGGATGGCTCCCAACTCTTCAAAGCCTTCGTACCATTCGTTGAAACTCTCGATGCGACCGTCCAAGTGAATGAGGTCAACAGAGCGGGTGGAATCCTGGGACAGGTGTGAGTATATGTATATGCGCAAGGGGATCATGCACTGCTTACCCGCCGATGCTTGCAGAGGGACAACTGGGAATGTGCGAGATCAAACATGAAATAACGGCGTTTCCAGGCGAGATGGTCGGATGTCTGTATCGTAACCCAGCCGTTGAATGCGTCGGGGGATGCGTCCTGGAGCACTACATCGCTGAGGCGTGCGATCCGAGACCGTCTGTCTTCCACGGAGCGTTTGCGCTCTTCTTCCTTTTCGCTCGACTGGGACTCTGCCCGACGAATCTGCTCGCGTCGCCATTGCTGCATCTCACGGGTATACTGTAATCTACGCTCGTGTTCCACCTGCTTACGTTCCTTGATCTCACGCAGATGACGTTCTTCGGCGGCCTTGGCTTCGCGCTCTTCCTTGGCCTTGCGCGCGGCAGCGTGTTGGAGCTGGTCCTGGAGGACGGCTTTCCTGCGTTCCTCGTCTTCGCGCGCCCTCTGCTCTGACTCTGCCTTTTCGCGCTTCTGACGTGCTTGGCGTTCTTGTTCTTCGTGGAGGGCGTCTTGCTCTTCGCGTTCTCGACGACGTTCGATGGAGCGTTGGCGTTTGAGGCGTTCCTCGGGGGAGAGACGGAGACGGGGGGAGAGGTCGACGCGGCCCTGGAGGGTGACTCTGGGTGGGGCTTGGGGTGGCGGAGGGGTGGTGGGGGCGGGGCGGTCGTGTTGTGGGGTAGGGAGGGGTTTCATGACGCCACGGCGTTCGACGTCTTTGGGAGGGGGGGGGGGGGGGGGCGGGGGCAAGGATGGTGCGGGGGAGAGCGGGACCACGGCCTGCATGGACTGCTTACGACGGACGAAAAAATGAGAGATGAAACGGACGTTCATGATGTTTCGGCAGTGGATAACCATGGAAATAACTTGATGTAATAAAAGTCAGACGATGTCTATTATCAATGATAAGATAAGATAAGATATCTTATTGTCCTCGTCACGTGGTAGTTGGTCCGTGCGTTGTGGCTGTACCGTGTGAACGTGTGATGGCTGTGACACGTCATCGTCACAGCATGTCTGGAATTCCCCCGGCTGTCGTTCGTACGCTAATCACGGCCAGGTCACACTGCGGGCCAAAATGATAATCCACCCGGCTCACTTGACCCCCTCCTCCTCGTCCTCCACAGCGAGCTCAGCTTTTCCTCCCCGCGATCACATCTACAAGGGCAAGTATGCGCACAGATCTTGGCAGCAATTGCCACCAGAACTCGTCAGGTACGTCGACGCCACCCCCCATCCTCCTCCTCCTCCTCATATCCAACGCTCCAACATCAGGTCCATTGCGACACACTATCTCCTCGACCTCCAGCCTGCCAGCTATTGTCCCCTCACTTGGGACGCAAGGGAACTCTGGCATCCCAGAATCGTCTATACCACTTTTCGTGATGCAATTGCACTCGAAAAGTTCATGCAGGTAACTCCCGCCTGGGCAGCCGCGCGTATGTCTCCGCTTCTCTTCTTTCTCCTCCATGCACACGCTCATCTTTTTCCCCCGCTCGTGTCTCAGTCGAGACCCACTTGTTTTGGAACAAGGCCTGTGCCGTCCTCGATCCCCACGACGTCCTCGCCCACTATCAGTACGTTCGTCCCCAACCACCGCTCTCCACCGCAGCATGCGGTACGGCCCCCGCCCAGCTTCAGCTCCCATATCGAATATCCCCCTTTCGTCACTTTCGTCAAATGACCGCACGCACTTGCTTCGTCTGTCGCATCAACTCCCCCTTCTCTTCCGTCGGTCTTGCTGTGGCAAAGAGAACCCACCTCACCCCAACGTTGGGCTCAATCGCCCTCTGTCGCGATCACCGCAAAAACTCGTTTTGTGGTCTATGTCTCCGTGAAGCGCCCCCTGCCGAAACCGACCCCCAGTTCGACATGCATGGAAATACCGTCCGTTTCACCCCCTATCACCAGCCATACGGTCAACCAACCCAGCTCAACATGGGCGTCACCGCTTACACCCCCTACTCCACCCCGCTCCACCCCGCCCTCATGGTATGCTGTGCGGACAACGAAGACGATGAAACTTGGCCTAATGTTGATGCGACTTGCCGTTCTTGTCGCAGTGAATGGCTGTGGCAACGCATCTCCACAAGCCTTCGCGATCGCGAAGCCGTCGGAGGTTCACGTTTCGTTCCAAATTCATCTCGTTCCGCTCCTGCCAAAGATCGCATCGCTCAATCCCGCTATCCCCCCTCGAAATACGCGTCTGCAGATTGGGAGACGCGTCAAACCGTCGACGCGTTTATTGACCTTGGCGAGGGGTCGATTACCGAAGTTATTGCCGTGGCGCGGGAAAAGTTCTGGCTCCGTTCCCAGACTAAAATGCCAGAGCTCATGGAACAGGCCGTCGCAGCAACCCGCTGGGCTGGCGAGGGCATGGGCGTCGATTTTACTCCTCACACCCCTGTCGTCAATCAGGCTGCCGAACATGGTTCTGCGCACAATCCGTCCAGCGTTGGTGCTGCACACCACCCCGTCGTTGTCGGAGACACGGACAGTCCTGATCGCAGCACCTCGCCTTCACCGCCCTCCCCGCACTCTGCGCAGCGCTCCCTGTCGCCCTCTCCCAGGTCTGTTTATTCCTCCGAGTATGAGGGCTCAGAGGAGGACGAAGACCCAGAGCTGCTCTCATTGACAGAGGACGCCGGCGGTGTACGCGAGCTCGCCATTTCTGATTGGGCTCGCACACGCATCCTCGACGGACACTGGTGTAACCCGGCCGATCAATGGTACGGCTACGCATGGCCCGCAGGCGGGGGTGTTCGCGACGCAGGCGAAGACACGGAGAGCGAGCCGGATCCGGACGAAGACATGCGTGAGGGGTGTACCGTCCGTCGGACGGTGCGCGTCGAAGCTGCGCATCCGTGCCCTTGGACTGTGGCATCCTCTTCGGTGGCTGCTTCGGCGACGCCGACCTCGCCGACCTCTCCTGCTTCACCCTCTTCCCCCTTATCGAACGACTCTAACAGCGGTGACGAGATCCACCCTCGCCTATCCACCGTCCGCGCACATGCCCCCCCTTCGTTTGCACTCTGCGAGCAAGCCTACCACGCCTACCAAAAACAACTCCGTTTGATTCTCCTTCCAGCGATGAAGAACCTTGTGCGCAAGTGTGTGATGGAGTGGACGAGTGGGGTCATTGGGGCTGGGGATCCAGCCACGAGAGTGGCGAGGATGGGGTTGGAGGAGGTGTTGGGCGAGTTGAGGGCCCCTGGGGTATGGTTTGATGGAGTGGACTGGGCCTCTGGGGGATTGCAACGGGATTGTGACCATGATGCTGTGTCTGTGGGGGAGAGGGAAAGGGAAAGGGAAGGCGAACGGGAGCGAGAGAGGGAGGAGGACTCGGCGAGCAGTGCATCGTCGCGGAGCGGTGGATCACACACGACGAGTCCGGTGTTGAGCACGACGACGCTGCAAACGACACCATCGCCGCCGCCTGCGCATGAAAAGGACAAGGGCACGGGGGAGCGTGATACGACGACACGGAAACAGCCTCCACCTCCGGTCATCATTCCGATCCCAATCTCGCCGGTTCTCCCTTCACCGCGGTTAATCCACCCCATCCCATACATCCCCGCAACGCTGGTGCACATGGCGCAATATAGCCTGGAGGCATTCAAAAACGTACGTGCATGCTGTTCTTCGTTTGTGTGATTTCGGAAATGATGTGATGTGACAGGTATGGCGAGAGGCATGTGCGCCGTTGTATCACTGTCGATGTTCGATTTGTGAACGGGCGATAGTGAGTGCGAACACGGCGGCGGGACATACGGTGCCGAGTCAAGGAGAGGCTCCAAGTTCGAACGGACATGCAAACTGCAATCCGACCGCGAATCAACAACCGCCTGCATCACAGCCCCATCCACGCGGGGCTCAGCAGGGACATCAGCCGGCGGAGATTGCGCTCGAGGAGGTGCGTGCGGTTCCGAGGCATGTGTTGGCACGGGAGGAGGAAGAGGAAGAAGAGGAGATGTATGAAGAAGAGGAGGAGGAAGAAGAAGAAGAAGAATGTGAAGATGATGAATACGAGGAGGAGGAGGAGGAGGAGGAGGAGGAGGAGAGCGAAGACTCGTCTGTCGACGCACACGCTCGCGTGCACCCACGTCTTCACATCCCCGCTCATGCTCACACGCAAATAAAGATTGCGCCGCCGAGACTGAACCCACGGAAACGGTCGTCGGACGATCTGGAGGGGGATTCTGTCCCGAGTAATCCAGGTGCTGGTACTGCAGGTGGTGGGGCGCGTGTGGGGACACCCCCAAAGAGGGCCAAGGTGACTCCTGGGAGTGAGGAACGAACGACGCCCGATGGCGCGGTGAAGGGCTCTTGTGCGACGACCATCCCAGGGACACCGACTCGGGGTGAAACGGCGGCAGCGACAGCGACGGGGATGGGGACGGGAAAGGAAATGCTCGGCGCAACAACAGCGCCCGCATCGCGTCAACGGAAACGATCCTCGGAAGAACTCGAGGTGAGCGGGGGTGCAAGTCCGCGATCGACGGGGGAGGATAAGCAGCAAAAGCGGTTACGCATGGAGGGGTCCTCGACGTCTGTGTCGTCGTCCAAGAGCCGGAGTGCCCGTGCGCGTACGAACGGGAGCGAGGGCAGGGCATTGCGTTCGTCGCGATCGCCGCGCTCCACATCGACCTCGACGCCTCCGACAGGGTCTGCGTCTCCGCCGTCGTCTGTGACGGTGACGAGTGTGGATATCGACGCGGATGTCGATGGGGGAATTGGGACGCTCAAGGCGGGGTTGGTGAACGGTGGTGAGTTGGACGGGTTGTATGTCTTTGAAGAGACGTAGAGACCCCGCGTGGTGCTGTCACCCCACCCCTTGGACCATTATCACACCTTCCATCCCAGAGTCCCACACCACGGGGCAGAGGGGACCTTCGGCTGGGAGAGGTTATGGTCGTTTTGACCCCCCGTGATGCACACGCAGCAGACGTTATTTAGGGACACGTCGAGCGCGCCGGCCGTTCTTGTTCCCCTTTTTCCTTGTTTTCTCTCTCTCTCTCTTTCCCTCTGTTTCGTTGTTTCGGAAGGCGTTGTTTCGATGACATGTATCCTGTCCCTTGTTTGTTTACTCTTTTTTTCGTATATCGACTGAAATTTGTATAGTATACCAATCTTTTTTTTCCCTTATCGTACCCGCTTGCAATGTCCAGTATAGTTACAACACAGACGAGATATGCATCGAAATGATGAAGCGGCGATGTATGAAGCATTCTAGTAAGCATCGGGGAGAGTAAATAAATAAACGCCCTTCCCCCCCGCCCCCCAAAAAAGACCTTGATTTATGCCCGCTGGCTGGATTGAACAACCGACCTCATCATTACGAGTGACGCGCTCTACCACTGAGCTAAGCGGGCTACCTATTAGGAGGTTCGGAGGTACAGATATGATCATGTGGCGATGGGGACCTCTCGGGGTTGATGTCAATGACGGTCGTTCGCTGCGGTTCAACGTTCCCCCCCAAAAAAGGATTCAAAGTCATTGAAAAATCTTGATCCGCCTCGCTGTTCTGCCAACGCGCCCATTCGTGCGCAACAACAAACGGTTTTATACTCGCACCGAGTATACTGTGCTCCCCCCCCCCCCTTTACCCCAAATGTAACAGTTGACGGGCAGAAAACATTTACATCTTGTTCGTGCTCCTCCTCTTCCCTTGAAACAGATCCGTCGTGAAGTGGTTTTGGAGACTGGTATCATCGATGTAGCCTGGAGAGAGAGAGAGATGATCGAAACGTTTCCCCACCGACCCTTGTGTGCACAGTTCGACGTCCGAGCGCGAGCGCGATTCTCGACAGACTACAGTGCATTTTGGGGGAAAGGTGTCTCAGATTGATCGAGACAGATGGTGTGCAATACCGCAATTCAAAAAGTGACGTAGGTCTGGGTGCTGGTGTCATCGAGGATTCGTTGAACCAGGGGATATGTCGCAGTCGACATCTCCCCAGATTCGACGATACCCACGAGGCCACAGAACATTTCTTCAAGTGTACGTATCACACAAAGACCAAGAAGAAGAAGAAGAGTGTAAAGGTCTAGGCTGGTGTCGGAACCCATCGAGGATTCGTTGAACCAGGGATATGTCACAGTTGACATCTCGCCGGATTTAACGATACCCACGTGGCTACGAAACAGCCGACGAGTACGATTTCTTCAGGCGTACAAATCACGAAAGCAAAGTATGTTTTGTCCAGCGAGCTTCAGGATAGATCGGTTCACGAGATTCCCAGAGGTTCTGGGAGCTGAAGGTACAGAGTCGGGCACAGAATGCTTCGAGAAGAGTGCCGGTATTTCTGTGCGATATGGAAGATCAGTAGTCAATCTCCTTTTCGATTTCTTTGAAGGCACTTTCCAGGAGCAAATATCGCTCGAGGACGCATTCGAATGATCTCATCGGAGAGGGTACCTTTATGTTGTGCTTGCGCTCGAGGGTTCGCCAACGTCATCGATTGGGTATCACAGATCTGTTGGAGACGGATGGGGGGGAAGCAAGAGTGCCCGTATGCGCGCGAGATCGTGAGAGATGTAGCTTGTATGGGTGATGCACACACTTTCGTTAACGAGCATCCCGTCCCTGGCCACTTTGTTCAATACAAGAATCGATGAATCGATGGAGTGGAAGAGAGGAATAAAGTTCAGTCGGGGTTCGAAGCTAGCAAAGCCATTTTGAAGCTCAACCCGGGTTCGCGGGCCGTTCCTCCCGCCTGGCGAAATCCCATTTTCGTTGTGGTTAGTTTGCTGGCGATTGTGATCTGCTTCTTTGTTCGGGTACGCGCTGCAACTCGATGCGTTCGTGGTCGATTCGGCATACAAAAATATTCGAGATAATTTCGACTCGGAGGGCAGATTCATGACAAATACGATGTACACCATATTTGTCCAAAGTTATACTCTCCTTACGCCTTGGAACATGTAGGATCACAGCTTTGCCTACTTTGCACCAAGTTGAAGCTTCAGGGTGACGAGCTCAGCCCAGTTTGGAGTTACACCCATTCCAGCTGCCTGAAGGCAGAGAAAACAGGCTACGGGCATCCACTGCACCCCCAGACAAATGCTTTTGCAGCCAAGCAGCAGCTGAACCTACGGTGTCAAGGGAATGTGCAGTTCCGGGGTTTCGACGGCACAGGAGGGTCACTTGGGGCTGTGACGCCTAATCTCCAACAGATACCTACCCATACAATCTGTCCTGTAAAATGTTCAAGTTTGCAGATCTGGATGAGTGTAAGTGTGTGATTGGGCAGAAAAAGAACATCATATCCGTACCAAAAAACCTCCAGAAATGGTGCCTGATACGATCGAAGCGAGCATCACTTCCCCGTCTCAGAACCAGGAATAGCAAGAATGCTCTCAACACAAAATACGCGGTAATACACACACGCGAGTCGAACCGCCTAGAGCATGACGAATATACTGGCCAATGGCACAAAAAATTTGCCCACTACCAGAGTCGAACTCCATATCCGCAGAAACGACTGTAATGAAGAAATTGGATCCTGCAATAAGAATAAACGTCTGATGGACGAGACTAACCGCCGGTGAAATCTGTAATCGTGTCAAACTGGAAGGTCCATGCAACGGTAAAGCCCAAGAGCTGGTATGCCAACGTGATGAGAAAGGTGATATTAAAACCGGTCTAACGCGATGACTGGCGCCATGATCTAGTCCTGAGGCAAAGGGGAAGGGTCGAAGGGGATGTTTGGAATCAAGTCCAAGGGCTTAGTAGTAAATACCTCAACCCCTCGGGTGATCTCTGGCAAGTAATAGGGCACTGACGATGATCCAGCCCCATTGTATTCAACATTTTATTGTAAATCAGCTTAGGAACGTCGTCGTCGGCTGAGGCGGGGTCGCTGAGTCGGGCGGGCCGTGGGTAAAATGGTCGTGTAAGTGCCACCACGAAAAATTGAAGGAAAGCACGGGACCAAAAATCTTCTAACTGCCAAGTCTCCGTTTGCGATGTTTTCTGTTGTCTTGCGGGGAGCCGTCCGAACACAAACGTTCGCATCGCGGTCGGTGCGCTATCTTTCATCCCAGCCGCCACCCAAGGCAACATCTCCGGAGCAGCCACCACCGCCCCCGCCAGCAGCGTCAACAACGACTTTCTCTCTCCCCAGTCTTGACTTCGACCCTGCTGAACGCTTAGATCAGACGGAGCGCACGGGAGCAAAGTCTTCCAAAGACTCGCTTTCTTCCATAGAGCGACGCCGAAGATATTTAGGAAGAGTCTCGCTTGGTATCTTGGCCATTGCCCTTGGTGTGCAAGTACTCTATCTCGGGCGGGATTGGGAGGCAGATGAACTTGCGAACAAGAAAATCGTGCGGTTTTGATTCAGTTCTATTCCTGCCGTGATCCTAATGTCTTTTTGGTCGGTTTTGACAGAGGATCGAAGATGCACCATCAGGTCGGTGGGTCCGAACCAAGACACGATTCACGAACATGTTCGACGTATGTTGTTCTGGATGATATTTATTTTGCGTGTGGTCTGTATTCATGTTTACTTCCAGTACTTCAACAAGCCAGCATGGACAGAGCTGCTTCCCCCACCCCTTCCAAGTCCCCACCAAAAACCTTACACCCTTCTTGTATCCATGGATGATCTATTAGTAACCTCCACATGGGATGTAAGTTCCCAACACCATGGTTCTGTCAGCGACAATGTAACTTCTTCCATAGCGACAAAAAGGTTGGCGGACAGCCAAACGTCCAGGCGTCGACTATTTCCTTGCATATCTATCTCAGTTTTATGAAATCGTTATATTTACCACGCAACACCACTACGTGTGTTCTTTCGCTCCAGCACCCGCGAGGGCCACTACTAACTGCCTGGCTCGTCTAGACTGCCCTTCCCGTAATTGAGAAACTGGATCCCTATAATTTCTTCATCACCTACAAGCTTTTCCGCGAGGGAACGCGCTCCGTGGATGGCAAGGTTGTCAAAGTAAGTCCGCTCGTGTTGTGCCCTACTCATGTCTGAATTTTGTGTTGTGCATACAAGGACCTTTCTTACCTCAATCGCGACCTTTCGAAAGTCATCCTGCTCGATGCTCACGAGGAGCATACATCCACACATCCTGAAAACTCGATCGTGCTTCCTCAGTGGACAGGCACTCCAGGTGACAAGGGTCTCGTTGCTATGATCCCCTTCCTCGAGTGTATGTTTCCTGTTTCCGCCATACAGGCATGCCATGCTCATGTTCACCTCTCTAGCGATCGGTATTTACAAACCTCAGGATGTCCGCCCGATCCTTCAGGCTTACCATGGCAAAGACATTCCAACCGAGTATGCCAAGAAGGAAATCGAGGCGCGTGAACGCCATATCGTTGAGTGGAAGAGCAAATCCAGAGGTCTTTCCTCTGGAGGATTCACCATGAGCTCCTTGTTTGGCATGAACACCGAGGTAGGCGTCTCGACGCCCGCCTTCATGCTTCTGTGTTGATTGCTCCCAATTTCTCCAGTCCACCCACTCGCCCGTTCCGCCAACATACCTGGATCAAAAGCGCGCAGAGGCACAACGTCAATACAAGGAAGAACAGGCCTATATTGCAACTCACAAAGGCGAGTTCGACAAGTTGTTGGAAGAGGAGAGACAAGCGATGGCTAAAGAGATGTCTGGGTCGCTGCTCGGCCTCCTTGATAATATGTCGGGCAAGAAACCGCAGGATACGGAGGACTCTAACAAGACCGCTGCGGGCGGCGGGGGGACGCAGGTGAAGCACTAGTCCGTCATGGTACGTGCTGGGACGGCTCCAGTGTATGGCGGGAGCAACATAGAGGTACTGTAGTGGTGACGTGCTCGCTCGTCGTTATCCACATAATCTACTCTCCTCTCATCACTGAGTTACATATGATTCGATCGAAGCTCCCCGTAGTCCCCGGTGAACGACCTCTCGGGCCACCAGGATAACCACAACTCCCTATACTATACAACTATCTACGCATGAGAAGAATCCGAACACACATGAGAAGAATGCCGATCGGGGGAACTTGGAAGGATGGCGGCAGGCAAACCGGGCCCGTAGTTTTTGCTGTCTCCGACGCCGATCCGCTGATCCATTCATTAATTTCCACGAGAAGCGGACGCACATAGTCCATACTTCTCTATCACTCGGTTCGGAACATCTCGACCACGAGCTGCAATTGCCAATGTTGTTCCGAACATCAACGCATGAGTCGCCTCCATCAGTGCCAATGAATGATGATCGGCCAACCGGCATCTGACCAGAGCGATGCCATTCTCGTCCATATGAAGCCCTGACAGCCGCTCGTCTGAGAGCGACATCAACATCGTCTCTCGGTAATGCAACGTCGTTCCTGGAAACCATTGCCTTGCGACTCTTGAAGCGCATGCGATCCGGGTGAAGTTTGGCAGAAAAATGACGTTGGCCTCCTCCCTCTCCTCTTCTGAATCGTCATCCCGACTCTTACACGCCAAAGGAGTAGAGAGCCTCGCGGGATTGAAGTCCAACATGTACAAGTCGTGTTTCTCTCCAATAGGGCTTCGTCGACTGTCCTCCGCTGGGCCCGTCCTAACAGCAGACGGCTTCCACTTACGCTGAAGAGGAGATTCTATGGGCCACAAACAGTGAACGCTCGCGTGTTTGTAGGTCCCCAGATATTCCAAGGAACGATGTATACCCCGTCCTCGTCTTGCTGGATGTCAGAAAAGGGCGGGACGTGAGGCAAAAAGATATCATTCCATATCACGAGAAGACGACCTGGATCGGTGGTACATACGTTGGTCCACGCAAACCGCCACCTTGGGTGTACACGGAGTCGGGAAAGGGCGAGGTATAGAGGCGAGTGGATTTCGGCATGGGAACAGGGAACATATAAAACGCGCTTGCAGGTGCAGTGGCTTGTCAAAATCCGCATATGAATAGACTTTGATGTGTCCAAGCGCAGTGAGAACCAAGAGTCTGTCAGAGTCAAGAAAACAGAAATCGTGCATATTACGGTTGTTTTGAGTGTAAACTGACAACAGTCTGTTCGGCCAGATTTTAACGGGTACTTTAGCCTCGTGGCCTACGAATGCAACTCGCCGTCGTCCTGCCTGCCTTCCAATTCCAGACTTGCAGTAACGAAAAGAAGCCGACTCGGTGACCACGGTCGGATTTGAGCATGGCCACAAAATCTGCATGGGAACCCTGCGGATACCAAGATTCCATGTGCAACGAGCGGATGAGGGTCTTCATGGCCACCTGAAATTGTTCGCAACTCGAGGTGACACACCGGTTCGCCGCGTATCATCAACCCAACTCTAACATTGGGCACGCACCAACGAGTCCTGCCAGACATCTAGGATCGTGCATTCGAGGGACAAGGAGTCCTGCGGTGGGCTGAGTGTCGCACGCTCCCATGCTCGCATCGACAGTGAGGGCGTGTTGCAATCAACGATCCGCGCGGCATAGCCGCTGGCACGTCGATATGTGACGCTGAGCCACCCGTCCACAAAGGATACACGAACTGGTTTGTCGTGTCGACTATCATCGGGACCTAACGTCATAGACTCCAGTTTACTAAAGTCGAGCGCGTGTTCAAGGCTTGGATCTTCTCTTGTAGAAGCTGATGACGTTCATGGATCGGTTGGTCGTCGACGCGTAGAAGACGTAAACAATGAGCGGCCGAAGCTATCTGATACTGGAGTTCCATCGACGTGCCATGGAGATGCTGTTTTGGAAAGCGTGACATGTCAGGCAGGGGTGAGGTGAGCGATTTGAAATGAAATTTCAGGAGGGAGTTCTACCTGAGCGCAGCGAAGAATATCTTTAACGGACAGAATTCCGAATATGCGTAATTGCAGCTCGGAAATCGCTTGAAGCATGAATGCGGTAAAAGGACGAGCAACCTCAGGCTCAAGGTGGACGTTGATATTTAACAAAGACCTTGAAGCCACAATGGGGAGAGTGGCACAAAGTCTTTCTTCAGTTAAAAAAATGGTGCCCACTGGCTGGATTGAACAACCGACCTCACCATTACGAGTGGCGCGCTCTACCACTGAGCTAAACGGGCATGATTCAGTAGCTCGTACAAACCGTAGCGTAGAATCGTTGACTCATCGTCGTACTGGCACAGACTAGTCCTACCATGACTTTTCATAGTCTATTTTGTTTTTTTTTACGATCAGGGAGACAAACTCACATCCACCTTCAGCTACCAACCCTTGAACCCTCCGTTTTCTTGCTGTCACTATTTTTTTAGGGACGCATCAAAGCTGTAAAATTGAGTTATACCGCAGGATGGTCACCTGCCAGTCGAAGCATTGAAGACTCACAAGCACCCAGACTTATCGTTTCGGCTCAGTGCTGTGTTTAGTTCCTGAAAAATTGAGATGGGTGATGTGATTAAACGTGCCGACGAATGGAAGAGACACTGCGTTGCGACGATGTCCACCAT
Organism: Boletus rubroflammeus; assembly: GCA_038090375.1. Classification (NCBI taxonomy): domain Eukaryota; kingdom Fungi; phylum Basidiomycota; class Agaricomycetes; order Boletales; family Boletaceae; genus Boletus; species Boletus rubroflammeus. Next base: position 890 of record JBBPMQ010000147.1, on the reverse strand, counting down.
GATATTCCTTGTCCCGTCGAAACAGCCAGATGCATCTGTTCAGCTCGAGTGTCGCACAACTATCATATGGGGCATGTCTGCGAAGCGTTTGTCGGCGACTGCAGAAATGCTCACCGAGTGAGTCAGCCTGCTTATTACATTCAATGCCACAGTTCTGGCCCCGGGTCCGAACTCTACCTTGAAAGTGATAATAGTATACCCGAACGCTCGCCATGATGTTCAGAGCCGCCTTCATTGGGTCGGGAGGAAGTAGCTCGGGAAGGAGATCAGTCGCTTCAACTTGGGCAGATATCTCGATTCTGTTGAGGCCAGACAGGACCTTGGCAATTGTTGATGCTGCCCTCGTAAGTTTGTTGGTCCCACTGGAGCCTGACTACCAAATCGCTGTCGTCCCGAGCGCGCTTTGTAGTAGACTAGAAACTTGTCTTTATGCTCAGCGCAATAATGCGTGTCAGTGAGGGTGTTTGTGTTCCTCTCGAGGTCGAGCAGCCATTGGATCTTTTCTTTGGTTTTGTCAGTAGCTTCGTTGAGGCAGTGGTCGTTTACGATCATCCTATGTTGTGGTGTGCCTTGACTGTACCAGCGCCGGTTACGTGTTCCCGGAGTTGCCCATCACGACGCGTTTTGCAGAATTTAAGTTGGGTGAAAATGTCGTCCGAAATGTGAAGACTGGACTTGGAATAGAAATTGACATTTGGACAGCAGCAATACTTGAAGTTTTTTCGACCGAAAATGCGTGGGCTCAAACTTGAAGTATGGGCAGATGTGTTGGCTCTTCGTGAAACTGACTGTATTTGGCTCGTCCTGAAAGTCGGTGATATCGCAAGTATTGGCCCGCATATTTTCGACTAGGAAAACATCACATCTTGCCGTTGCCCAAGCGTCAACTT